>CBVK0101124537.1:0-11485 GCA_900067695.1 Picea abies | reverse complement strand
TCTCATTCCTTGGGTTGTGCAGGTTGATGGGGAAGAGGGTTGTGGATTGGGAATTGTTGCAG
This sequence comes from Picea abies, assembly GCA_900067695.1. NCBI lineage: Eukaryota > Viridiplantae > Streptophyta > Pinopsida > Pinales > Pinaceae > Picea > Picea abies. The sequence goes on along the minus strand of CBVK0101124537.1, from coordinate 11,423 downwards.
GCATAATTATTCACTGTGAACCTGAGAATTAGGATTTGAGAAGAGAAATTAGAGCCAACCATAAGAAATGTTCACCCTTGTGGATTCAACCTTGGCTTATAGGTGTCCTCTATTGCAAAGAGAATTAGTAGGGACCCTATGGTTGGGTGGAATGTCCCTCTTCTGCAACCAGTTGGTGGACAATTTCTAGACAAATAAGTGTTTCTAAATGTATCTATGAATTGTGTTGAATTAATGTTGAATTGTTACGGTTATGTCATGGTTTGAATTAATTTCTAGTTTGTTTAGTCATCGATTGAATGTATTAGCCTGCATTTATAATTATGGTCTCATGGATAATTGAATGTTTCATTGTGTTTCATACATTTGTCTTGGCATGCCTGCATATGGTAATTAGTTAATAGAAAAATAATGAATTTGGTTCCATAGCAAATTGGTGGGTGGTTAAAAAAGTACCCTATATCCTCAAAGTGTACAAAGGGTATTAGGTATGTTACATTGAGGGTGAGAAGTCACATAAATGGACACATGGTAGCAAAGTCAAGCCAAGAATGGTAAAGATGCACTACTGCAATCGAGAGGTTGAGAACATTGGAAAGCCAAGAGTTAGAGAGAGAGAGAGTATAATGATGTAACGAGAAGGAATCCGGGTTGGCCCCGAGAGAAGGCAATTTTGATTTGAATGAAATCAATCCGGGTTGGCCCCGAGAGAAGGCAATTTTGATTTGAATGAAATCAAGAGAGAGAAAATTTATTCTCAAAATGATAGATTTGAAAGAAGAAAGGTGTACCTTGAAGAGAAGGTGGAGTAGACTACAAGGAGTTTTGATATTGAGAAGAAGGTATGAAGAGGTCAAGAAGAATAAAGAAAAAAGGTTGTTGCATGAAGAAGATTGGGATTTGAGAAATTTGATGCTAGATGCTAAAGAGTATGAATGAGGAGGAGATTTGGTGGATTTTGTAAATTAGATAAGTGAGAGAAGAAGGTTGAGAATGCAAACTATCTACATCGGAGTCACACACCAAGTGTACTTTGATTGTAGAAGAAAGTAGGTTTGAGATTAGGCTAAAAAGGACTTGCGAAAGCCTAAGAGTGGTAGGCATATCTTGGTATATGTGATTATACTTTATTAAGAAGCTATGGATTCCTCGGTATATCAAGGGATATGTAGCTATCACAAAACCTATGGAGTGATTATTGAAGAGAATAGAGGACATTGTGTGGACCAAGGATTGTGAATCCTCCTTCAACATTTTAAAGAAAATGTTGGCAAGTGCACAGATCTTAGTTTTCCATAATTGGATGGTTGAGTTCCACATGTTGATGCTTCGGGCATTACACTTGGGGAAATTCTGGTGCAACCTAGAGAAGTCAATTTTGATGACCCCCTATATTTTCCTAGTATGAAACTTTATCAAGATCGATCAATGCAACTACACCACCATGGAGTGAGAAGGTTTAGCCATGGTGTATTCCCTTCCAAAACTTAGAATCTACCTACTAGGGTGGCACTTTAAGTTTTATACATAGCATTGTTCCTTAAAGAACTTGGTTAACAAGCTTATGTTCGAGGATCACATCTATAGGTGGTTGCTTCTCTTCCAAGAATTTGAACTTAGGTGGTTGTTAAACCAAGAAAGCAGAAGGTGTGGCCTAACCATCTCTCACATCTAAAATCAAGACAATACTAAGGCCTTGTAGATGATCAACTTCTAGATGTTGATCTCTTAAAGATAGAAGCAAATTTGGATTAACTTTGAGGAGACTATTTTTTTTCTTCCATAGGTATACCTCCAACCAACCATTTTTTAGTAAAGAAAACACACCTTATAGATAAGGAAGTTAGCTATCAGCTTATATGACAACAATATGAGTTAGGCTTTGATAACATTATTCAAGGATGTGTTCTGGATCATGAAAGGTCGAATGTCATATGGGAATGTAACAATGGCCTTTCAGGAGGCCACATTGGGGGTAAGTCTACTAGTTGGAAGGTACTACAAGTAGGACTATGGTGCATATGCTTTTTAAAGATGCTAGAGAATATGCAAATGGTTGTGATGTGTGTGAGATGATTTGTAGACTTTCCCACCAAGATGAAATTCCCCTTAACCCAATGCTTTCTTTACAACCATTTGAGAAGTTGGTTGTAGACTTTATTGGCCTGATTAACCCATATTAATTATATTTAAAGGCTTAATACATTATCACCACAACTAATTATCTTACTTGATGGGTAAAATCTACCCCAACTACAAATTATTTGTCTCACGTTGTGACAAGATTCATCTTTGAGAACACTATTACCAGATTTGGCTACTCAAGAAGTTTGATGAGTGATTAGGAAAATAATTCCATTAATAAGATAATTGCAACTATAACTAGGGATTTCATGATCCAACGTCACCGAAGAGACCCATATCACCCACATGCTAATAGAACAATGGATGTCTTTAACAAGATCTTAGATAATAACTTAACCAAGACTTGCTACATCAACAAAGATGATTGAGACAAGCAAATCCCAGTGGTATTGTGGGCATATCATACCACTACTAAAAACCTGACCAAGCATATGTCTTTCGTCCTAGTTAATGGCAAAGAATTAGTGGTGATAGTCATTTTTTTCATTCCAATTATACTCATATTTGAATCCACTCAAATGATAGATGAAGAATTAGTTTAGGAGTAGTTAGTGAAGTTAATGATCCTAGAAGAAGACAAGCTCCTAACAATGTTTCATTAAGATGTCAAAAAGGTCGTAAGAGAAAAACAGGTTCCCAACAAAAAGTATCTAAATCATCCCAGTAAATTTTAGATGCATTAGTTGGGCATATTTTTAGTTGTAGACATTAAAAAATCTTGAGAACCATTCAACTGGCTCAATTAAATGGTGTGTTTATGCTAGGATGGGTGAATGGTACATGCCTAAAGCCTTTAACTCCTACCTCTCAGTAAACTTGGGTATGACTCCCTTGTCTTAGAGTGTGTTAGGGTATATTATCTTAGATTTAGTTATATATTTCTTTCAAATCTTTTAAGTTGATGTTAGTATTAGTGTTTTCCCACTTTTGGGTTGCATTATTCCCTTCTAGCTAGGAGTTATTCCCTATTCCCTTTTGTTCTTAAGATAGGCACCACATTTTTTTTATCGAGGGGGGAAGTTGTAATATTTGTAAATTATTGTTTAGGAATGAGCCACAAAGAATTTGAGTTGAGAAAGTCAAAGAAAGAAAGGGTTATGTATCATTACTCAATTGTGTCATGAACTAGGCTTCTATACATAAAGGGTTGCAACATGCACTAGATGTTGTGTGGGAAACATAAGAAAGGCCTCATGGGGAACACTCTAGGTAAAGTGATGTGACTAATGGAATAGTCCAATTTATCGTTAATTCTTCCTAGGAGAGTTCACTCGAGTGATTTGACACATTTATTGGAAACAACTTGAAGGATTGATTTATGATGTTGTTGTGACTCCTTCACTAGAGTGAACGATTTGAAACACAATAGCATGGTTTATGCCCTTAAGGCCTGCCTACCACCTTAAATGCTTTTGGTTATAAATATCAATACTTAGCAACTTTTGGCTAATTCCATTTGTATGTTTAAGTTCTTCAATAAAAGTGTTCATGCCTTGAGCATTTTATGCCTTATGACAAATCATATTAATAGTCAAAGTGCCCTCCAACAAATTCATGAAGGCTCTCCACAAGTATATCAACATCAACCACCAAGCACAAGAAATGGGGAAATAAAATTTTAGAGTTGGGCCCATGAAGAAAGAATCTATTTTGGATGAAGTTATGGACATTCGTGTCGCACATATTAGTGACCTAGAGGGTTGAGTGGAAACCACAGAGCTAATTGAGAATGACTTCTTAATTGGAAAATTGTTTCTAGAATTGCATCTATATATCTACAAGCTAATAGTCATAATGTGCATGGAAGAGATGAAGAAGGAGTTTAGGCTAGAGTTTCAGGGGTTGTAGAATTCCATGCTCGTTGATGTATTGAAGGACCCTACCTTCAATAGCATGGGAGAGTTTTATCAATGCATCAAATTCTTACTCAACCAGGGTACAAAATGACCACCTTTGGATGGATAGACCGTACCCCTTTAACATCGAAGCCATCAAGGATTCAACTAACCTTTCTAACACTAGTCATGATGTCACAATAGCCTTCAAGGTGCAAAGATACAAGAACATCAACAACCCCATTATTAAAATGTCATGTCAAATCATGATCTTTCAAATAACGAGGAAGTCCTAATCTGAGGAATGCACTCTAGAGACATTGCCTATTATAGAGGCTTGCATGCATGGAACCAATCACAATTAGTGCCAATACTTGATGAACAAATTTGTTGATGTTGTACAAGAAGCTTGGGTGTGAAGGACACAAGGGTTTCTTAATGAACAACTTCACTCTAAATCCATAATAAAATATACAATAATAATTGATTGTAAAAATATGATGATATTACAAAGATGGGGAGTGCCTATATATATATGCCCTTTATGGTTTTTATGAAGAGTTGTGACTTTTAGTCATGACCTTTTATTACATTAATGTTTAATTTTACTTTATTTATTATTTTAACGTCTTTATATTATATTATTTATTTGTTGTAACACCAAGCTTCGAGATACCCTTTAAATTATGGGTATATCATGGTCTCCTTCACCATGCTACATTTGAATCCCCATGTGGGATGTAACATCCTCTCTTGAGAAATCATGGGCTCAATGTCCACACTATTTTTACTATGGAAGGTCGCCAAACATGAGGAAAATTTAAGCCTCAACGAAAGATATTTTCAAGCATGGTACAATAGTATGGTTATAGCCATTCTACATGACATCCACATCCCCAAGTTTCTTATTGAACATAATGAGGTTTCCTTAAAGTTTAGCATGGACCAAGATTGACGATGCATCGAGCCTAAGATACCCATCATTGATTAGTTTAACATTTCAATGCTTCCATTTATAGTCTTAGATGATATTATTGTGAGAAAAATCTCTACTCAGCCCTAGCATTATAAAGTAGGAAGCACCAAATGAGATTATCTATCTATCTCCAAAAGAAGATAAATCTGTGAAGGAGGTAAGGAACTAAAATAAGAATGCAGACATAACACATGCCTTATCAACTCGAGCACTTACTATTAAAGATGTTATTAACTTTGATATAGAAAAGGAGATAAGAGGTGAAGGTATGTTTGTTGTTATTGATGATTAAGTGCTAGTTTCCCTTGTAGCTCAATTGTCACAAGCCTTGTATGAGAAAATCCCATATAATGTTGTCAACAATGAAGAATATCTTCACAATCTTGCCAATATTTTTTCAGTTGGCATCATTACCAAGAATTTGAGGACACATCATCCATTAAGTTTAAAGTCACTAAGTATTCCAACGAGAATCCTCCAAAAGTATTAGAAGTTACACAATCAAATGGTGTAGTAATAGGAGTCCATGTCCACCATTGTGACCTTAAAATATTCTCCATAGGTGGAACCAAAAATTTTAATTCTCCATAACCTAACCTACATTCATTCTGAAGTTGCACCAAACACGAAGAAGGGTGCTAGTAATCCGTAAATTATGGATAATCTTGATGATGAGGACAATATTTCTACTTGGGACATTGGTGCCCTAATTGAACTAAAAATCCATGAGCCTGCTACTACAACCCATAAGTTTGTGAGAAGGTCAAGGAGACCACCTCTCTTAAAGATCTTTGGCTACTTCTTTCCGACAACCTAGGGAACTTGATTGCACCTCTACCATCTATCAATGACAAGTTTGACTCCTTTCTAGTGTAAGGGGTGGTGACATCCCAAAGAGGCCAATGTGTATAAGAAAGGAAATCTTAGTGGACTTGTTCATAAACCCCGAGGATGAATATGACAATGAGGAATTGCAGAATGTGGCACATGACCCATTGATGCTTGAAATCAAAATTAAGCACAACACTCAAAAGACCCTTGCAAGGATCTCAAAGGCAAAAGCAGGGTTGGAAACCTAGGTTAGGTTAGAGCCCCAAACTCACTAACTACACAATTACATCAACTAGTTAGTCAAGATGAAAGACTCTCCCCCCTTAAGGGTTACCGATCCTCTAATTATCTATGTGTGTAAATTGTAATGTGTACCTTGGATCAATGATTGATTTCCTAATTTTTGAGTTAGATTGCTATCATAACCATAACAATTACATATGTTAAATTTTAGTGTGGAATTGAACTAGTAAATGCAGAAAATGTTATGGCATTTGTTAGTTAATTAAAATAGAGTCTAAAAGTATGAGTAATTTAAGTTAAAATGAGTTAGAAAATGCATAACCAAACTGTGAAAACAATATGAAATGTCGAAATAAATGTTACGTGCAAAAGCAAACCAACGATAAATACTAGAATAATTAAATTTGTGAATGTGTACATGAACTCAACTTATTGTAAGTGTATAACAACTAATTGTAACAAGTAAATAAGTCATGCAAATGTATAATAGTTGAATGGGAAAAAAGAAGATTGAAACATGCTTGTTATCTAAGTAAGAAAGCTAATAAATAAAAATAATATACACAGAGAAAGACAAGTATAGATATGTCCAAAGAAAGAGTTATTCATTGATAAATATTTTTTAACAATTAATGTTAAACCAAATGGTCTAGCAATTGGCTTGGCTTCCTGTAAACAAGATGTTTCCAAGACCATATGTTGTTCATGATAATTTAAAATCAAGTGGGATGAAGCCCCATATAGTGTGAAGGCTTTGCTATCTCCACACTTAGATTTTTTGAAGGGTATTTGCAATTATGGTATCATTAGTCACAAAGACACCATAGAGAAATGTATACATGAAGCACACAAATACAAATTACCTCTAGAGGGAAGCACCTCTACTTTCACCCTAGTGTTGGACCTTAGATTGTAGCATGCCTACCATTTGTAACACTATTAGGGTATTGAAGGGATAGGAGAATGAACTTAGAGATGATGTATTAGCAAAACAAAACTATACCTACTCTCTATTTTATACTCCCTTTGCTTAGGTTCCTCTCTTTTGTTTTATAGCAGTTGGGTAGGCAACTGAAAAGTTGAAATTGTTGCCCCTTGAATTTATGGATATTTTAATTTTGAATTTACAAGTAGCATGAATTTTGAAGGTCATATAGATTACGTGGACTAATGTCCTAGATCAACTAAGGGTTTCAATGCAACTAGTGTCCCGTGAAAATAATTTTCTCGAGGCATGCATTCCTCTAAAGTCCCTTAAAACACAATTTTGAAATTAAAATAGCTCATCCATTATCCATTTCACACCATCCATACATGCATAGATGTGTGTGTGTGTGTGTGTGTGTGTGTTGTCAATTGTCCCTAACTATCACCCATAATTTAGGATATACACAAAATTTACTTGAAAAACAATGGCAGGCTTGAGCTAGGGTTTACTAGCGCGATCAGATGCAAACTTTGTACCAGTTTCAATGGAAACGGCTAGAGGAGAAAGCCATGCTTTCTCCTACAACAAGGATCTGTCTGGCAACAACCACCATGCAATCAATTGCAACCATTCACAATTAGAGAAAGGAAAAGATGTGGAAAAAACAGACGGAGTGGGAGGGGAAGGAACTGAGAACATTAACGAAAACAAATCCAATAGGGAGAATCAAAACTTGAACAACAAGAACCCAATCGGTGCAGGAAGATGCATCTTGAAGGCGACATAAATACCAAAATATGAAATTACCTCTAGCAAAATAGGAAACTACTTTCAGTACATGTGAGATCATGCCATCATTGGAAAATTCATGGGCATCTGACCAACTGAGAAAGCCTTGGAATGGTGGATCCAAACCAGTTGGAAACCAAAAGGCGAGATCAATCTTAAACTGAGATCCAAGGGTTTTTTCACATCAATTTTCATTAGCTTGGAAGATAAATATAGGGTCTTTGAAAATGGTCCATACTTCTTCAATTCTGCGGGGATATACCTCTGCTTATGGTCAGAAAAATTTAGCCCGGAGAAAGAAAATTTCACGGTTTCCCATGTTTGGACTAGATTATACACCTTGTCACATGAGTTATAGGATGAGGAAATCCTTGAGGGTATAAAAAATTCCCTAGGATCATTTGTCAAAATCTAAGAGGTAACAAAAAAATGGCATTGTACCTCCTATGCCAGAATATGTGTATATATGAATGTCTCTCAAGAGCTCCCAGAATCCATATGCTTGAGCTAACAAGATTCTGAATGGATATAGACCATGGATTACGAGCATATCCTGTTTCAATGTAGAAAGTGTCACAAACATGGACATTTATTTAGAGGCTTCCCTCTAAATAAGCATCTACCTCCTTTTAGAAACAACCCAACAAAATATGTTGAGGGTTTTGAAACGGTGACAACAAAAAGACGCAATGTCAAGAAACTGATAGCACCTCCAACCCACAAAGACATTCAAACAAACAACAAGTTTGAAACCCTCCAACTCATATTGGAAGAACAATAGAATGAAAAAACACCATCCACAATAGAAAAATTGTTCATAGCTACATATAAAAGCAAGGAGGTAGACAAGGAAGAACAAGTAAAATGAAGGAAAATAATGGGGGATTCAGAGGACAGAACAAAATATCTAGACATAGAAATGAAAAATGAAAGAGAGGGAAAATGATGATTAGAAGATGGAGAGGAAATGGACCTAACTGAGATAGATCTCTAATTTCTTGCGGTTGGATGGAGGCAACATGACCCAATCTCCATCCCAAAACAACAAATTCAACTATTCAAAGAGGCTCACTAGTACATATTGTAAAAATTTCGACGTTCTATTTGCGGCGTTATGGACAAAATTGGCCATACCGTCGAAAAATAGAGGATTTTTTTTTTCCATATTGCCTGAACGTCATTATTGCCACGTTGACATCTCTCTTGCCACATTGTCATCTCTCTTGCCACGTTGTCATCTCTCTTGCCACGTTTGTGACATAGTCGTCTCTCTTGCCACGCTTGTGAAGATAGTTGTCTCAGTTGCGACGTTGTGGAAACTAGGTTTTCCCCCTCTAATGATCACCTAGTATTTTGACCAAGTCAACTTTGATTTGGTCAATGATCGTCAGAATTGCGACGTTAGAAAATCTATAAATATGTTGCATTTTACGGATGTTGCGACAAGTTTGCTATAATAATGACACTTCAAAAAGGGTTTGCGTGTCTTCTCGACGAACAAAAAATAGATAATTTTTTCAGTATATGTCTGTGGGGAAGAATGTCAGGAAACAATAGCGCTGGGAAAAGAATTAAAGAGGGTGAAAAGGGTGACGATAAATGTTATTTCCCTTGCAAAAATTGTTGTACTAGACGTCCCAAAAGAGTTTTAATAGCAACAACTAAAAAACATTGTAGAAAATATGGGCATATGGACGAGGGATCAAATGAATATCGTCCCATGGTATATACATTCATTATCTGTTTTAATATTTATTATATTCTCAAACTTTTATATTGTTTTATACATGCACTGATTTTTCATGATTGTTTGTAATTATAAAGTTAGATTCCCCCCCTAACTTTATGCACAAAGCACCAAGTAGTAGCAGAAATGATGTTGTAGAACAAGATGAAGAACTTGAAGCAGATAATGAAGATCAAGTTAATGATCCCATGGAAGTAGATGACAATAATAACATAGTTCAAGATGATGAGACAAATAAAATGATTCAAGACTTATTCGATCATCCACATGAGGATCATGGGGACAATAGTGATGGTATTTGTGATGAACCTCTGATTGAAAAGGCAAAAAAACGACTTTATAAAGGGTCAAGAGGAAATCTTCTCTCCACTACATTGTTGTTGGTGAACTTGAAAGTTACGAATCATTTGTTTAACACTTGTATTACACAAATCCTAAGGTATGTAATATGTTTCTTCACATCCACATAAAGGTTGACTATTCCCCATTTTTTTTAGTGTTAATTAATGTGTAAAATAAAAATGCAATATTTACAATCCCTATTATTTACATTAACTATTTATTTTTTATGTTTTAGATTGTTAGGTGAATTTTTGTTACCCTCGTCAAATATTTTACCTCACACATATCGAGATTTACATGCCATTATGAAAGACATTGGAATGGAGTATCAAAGTATAGATGCATGTCTTGATGATCATAATATATATTATGGACAACATGCATCGAAAACAAAATGTCTGATATGTGGTATCGGTAGATATCAAACTGATCAAGTAACAAAAATGGTCCCTCGAAAGGTTCTTCGACATATTCCCATAATTCCACGTTTGCAACGACTGTTCAGGTGCCAAAGCATAGCATAGTTTATGGATTACCATGCACAAAAGAGAATTGAAGATGGTGTTGTTCTAATGCCTGCAGATGGTTATGCATTTAAGGAAATTGTTGTAAAATGGTGAGAATTTACAGATGAACCTCGTAATGTTAGGCTTTCATTGGCAACTAACGATGTTAATCCATTTGGATAGCTTTGGTCTGTTTACTCCGTGTGGCCTATTTTTGTTATCAACAATAACATCCCTCCTTGGATGTCAATAAAGAGGGAGCACATAATGTTGACAATAATTATTCTAGGTATCTGTTTACATTAATTTTTTGAATTAAAATTTTTCATTTTTCTCTTTTTTTGCATTTACGTATATATACATACCATGGTAGTAATTTCGTGTAATTTAAAACAATTAGGTAAGTACCAAGTTAAAGATATGAATGTGTATATCGAGCCTCTTATCGACGAGCTACTAAAGTTATAGGAGGGCATCACTATGTATGACATTTGTAAACCAATTGGGCAGAAGAGATTTTAATGTTGTGGAATAATTTTAGGGACAATTCATGATGCCTCGGGACTAACACATTTTTGTGGTATGTAACGTTCCATATTGCACACTTGAATAATATATAATTAATTGATTATATCATGCATGTTTAAATAATCATTTCGTATATATATTAATAATTCACATTAATCTATCTGTTGCAGGTCTTCAAACAAAGGGTAAATTTGCATGTCTAGATTGTAGTCCTAAGATGAAATCTTGTCGGTCAAAATTTTTAGGAAAGGAGGTGTTTGATGAGTATAGACACTTCCTTTCTAAGAAACATAAGTAGCGTACTACTGAAAAAGATCTTTTCAATGGGAAACAAGAGACTGGACTAAAACCACAAAGAATGACACCTTGCCTATGAAAGTTGGCATATGAAAGAATTAATCCTCGAGGTACGCATTTTTTTTATGTATCGTAAATGGAATCATGTTTTGAAATTTTATTTTAATTATTCATTTTATTTTACCGCATTTGATAAATAGTTTTCTGATTTTTTTTATGCTTCATCAATGTCGTCGTCGTGAAGGTAGTAATAATG
>CBVK0101124534.1:0-42069 GCA_900067695.1 Picea abies | reverse complement strand
CTATATTTGAGGACATCTCTCCTTCCTATCGGGCAGTTTGCTACAGAACTCTTTCTTCCTTCAATTGGCAGCAGTCCTCTATCAAGACGATTCTTCACAAATCGGTTGATCTCTCCTTGCCTACTGGCCACACAGTGGCATTTTTTGATGGAGCGGCCAAATCCACAGGCATTTGCAGTGGTGCGGGAGGCATCTTCAAGATGCATCCTGAGCGGACGACTAAGTGGTATCATTGCTGTGGCAGGGGCTCCAATACAAAGGCCGAACTGCTTGGCCTTTGGGTGACACTCCTGCTCGCTTCCTATTGGTCTCTTGATCACATCCAGGTCATTGGCGACTCCAAAGTCATCATTGACTGGATCAATCGCAAGTGTGATCTCCACTCGAGCCATGTGGAAGGTTGGAAACTCAAAACACAATTGTTGGCTAGCTCCTTCTCCGACATCACCTTCCGCCATCTCCCTAGAACTTTTAATTCGGAGGCGGATGCTCTGTCCAAAAGAGCTCTCAAACATGTGGTGGGCAAACTCTACATATTTCACTGCGACAGTGGCTTGGAGAGCCCAATCACCTCTCTTAACCTATTTGAATCTTAACCAGGCTCTCTGCATGGTCTCGCCTATGTGTCTCGGACTCGTTGTGTTCTGGTTACAGTCCTGGGAACGGTGTCATTTGTATCGGCTGCGAGAACAGTTGCTGTCTCGGTGGACTGTTGGGTGGTACTTCCCTCCGTCTTCTACCTTCACTGTGATGCGGAGTTGATCATTGTCACTCATTCCGTGTATCCGCTCCTTGATGACAGGAGGTGGGTGGAAGGCAACTCCGGTTGGCACCATGCTCACTTCAAGGGACGGTCATCTCTCTATTGTGCATGTCGACGTGGATTGTCGACTGTCGGGTGGTGCTTCCTTCCATCTTCTATCTACATTGTGATATGGAGTTGAACATGCCACCTCATTCCGAGTATCCGCTCGTCGTTGGCTGGAGGTGGATGGAAGGCGTCCCCGATTGGACCGTGCTCACTCCATGGGACGGTCAACGACCTCTCTGTTGTTCCTGTCGACGTGGATTGTTGAATGTTCTCTCCTTTCTACCGGGCCGATCTCATTTGGACCATTCCAGATCTAACTGTTTGTTCATTTCGTTTTGGACTGTATGCCTGTCACCGTGATGTAAATGATTTTATACACTTTATAAAATTGAGCTAATTTCTCATGGGAAAAAAAAGTCAAGAATGGAGAGTTTTATGATAATCTCTATTTTAAAGTGTTTGATCAACTTAACTAATTGTGTCAATTCTTGGAGAGTGCTATCACTTCGTGGAAAAGGTGTTTGGTCTAAGTAATACTATGTCGTGTCAATTCTTGGAGAGTGCTATCACTTGTGGAAAAGGTTTTTGGTCTACTTAGCATTACTATACGAAGACCAATTTTTGAGCCTAACATCTTTGTATGTTTATGAAGCATTAGGGATTTTTGAGCTTAACATCTTTGTATGTTTATGAAGCATTTGTTTTTAGGGTTTTTACAACTAGGTTTTTTTTTTAATTTTATGGATATTTTAATATCAATTATTTTGAGATTATAATTTTTTAATTAATTTTAAATATTAATTTATTTTAATTTATTATAATTTGTATCTTAATGAAAATACTCATCTAATAATGAAGTTTTTTATTCATACGATAACAGATTGATTGCTAAGTAAGATAACTTCTTGATTGTATTGACATAATCCTTATGTCAATACACTTATTCTTTAATACGGTAACATTTTCTATTAATAAAATTAATACTCGTGACATTTTTTATTACAATATTTCGCGTAGCTTATTGACATAATCCTCATGTCAGTACACTTTTTTTAATACTATTATTATTTTATTTTAATGCTGTAACGTTTTATATTACAATATTTCCTGTAGCTTTTTCAGCTTTCTACGCCCTATGCGAATTCATGGACGTTGACATAGTTAGATCACAGATGCCTATTTAACAACCAAACAAAACAGATGACGTTTTAATAGCTATTGTGTGTCTAATCAATCAAGATTCCGTGTAGGAAATACCTATCGAAGAAATAATTATATGTAGACTTATCGTCTCGTTTCACGTGGCACATCTCCGACCCGTGAATAATTTTGGATGTAGTGGTTTGAACCTTGTAAGTGCGTGGCGTGCCCATTTTGGCATGCAGTGGCCTGAACTTTGTAAGTGCGTGGGGTTGATTGTTCAAACCTTTTTGCATCTTCGTCTCGTTTCTCTCCTGCAAAGACTATGTGGCCGGAAAGCATATCAACATTGTGAGCTGATCTTTTCTGCAACTAAATATTCCATCTGCCGATTCAACATTGTGAGCTGATCTTTTCTGCAACTAAATATTCCATCTGCCGATTCGATAAATAAAGGAAATTTGCCTCGTTTGAGTTGGAGAGCAGTTTGGAATTGTAGAGTGATAAGAACGAATTAGCATTACATGAGGTAATCTTCGATAAAAAGTCCTTGTTAGCAGGGTTTAAATCGATTTTCTTGTAAACTCCGAATTTTAGTATTCGGCTGATTCAAAATAGGATGAATATATTCGCATATGTTATTTGCAAGTAATAAATATTTTGCGCAGAAGTGTGGAAAAAAACATCTAGTTATTTAAAGGTCGTTATTATGGACAGCAGTCTGTAAATTAAAATATCTCTGGCAGTAGGTTTATTTTGTTATAGGCCGCGTTTATTGGAAAGTCAGCACAACTTTGTACAGGGATATGAACAAGAGAGTTTCTCTCGAACTCGGCTATACAAACGTTGAGAATTTTTTGATGATTTGCATTTAATATGTAACTTTCTCATGGAGAAAGAATGTCTTTAAATGCGCTGTTGCAGTGCAGGAAGATTTGCTTTTATTGAACTGTCTTTGTTCAAATATCTTAAATGAAGCTTTCATTTGAGTTTGTTTACATGTTGAGAATGACGAATTTCTTCAGTTATTGCAGGGCGATAAGGAAGCCAAGAATTCACAATATTCGTAATAACGGATGCTATAACTCTTGATATACTGTGAACAGCTACATAAAAGTGGAGAGGAAGTTATAAGGGAAACAAAACGCCAGAGGACAATACACTCCAAAGAAAGGTAACTTCTTAGTTTCCCATGGCAATATAAACATGTTTTTTCTGGCAGTCCATCAAAACATCATATGTTACAATTGCATGGCAATATATACATGTTTTTCGGGCAGTCCATCAAAAATCATATGTTACAATTGTAGCCACAACCATTATTCACATGTCAATGTATAGTTTATATGTTTTCTTCACATGTCAAAGTATAGTTTATATGTTTTATTTATTATTGAACCACTCCAACTCCAACTTCACCTTCATATAGCAACAATAATCATTATTCAATAATCATTATTCACGTACAAGTACAGTTTATATGTTTTCTCTATTATTTCTTAACTTCACCTAATTATTATTCACATGTTATTAAATATAGTTTATATGTTTTTTCTCTTATTCCTTAACTTCACCTTATTATATAAAGACCTTAACTATATAAAGCTTATCTATATAAAGACCTCACCTATATGAAGATAGGGTAAGGTGAATAATAAAAAAAACATAACAGTTCATTTTCATTTTCAGGAATGGATGAGGAATAATAGAAAAAATAGAACAGTTCATTTTAGAAGCATAAAATAAAGGTATTCATATTGTCTTTTTAATTAAACCTATTCTACCACAAATTTGGGAAAAATCCAAATTCGATCCTGAAAATAACTTCAATCAAAATTTGTAACAGAAGTTACAAATATTAAAGTATAATAGGATATGTAAATCTATTCACATGTTTAAAATCGCAATTTGAACAATAAATATGAACAGTCTCAAATCTACCCAATTCCCATTCAAAGGTTTGACATCGCAATTTGAACAGTAAATTTTAACAAATCTCAAATCCACCCAATTCCGAAGGAGATCGATCGCTCAAAACAGGGTGAGATGAGTGACCCTTATACTGCGCCCATTTTCGGGCGCACGCCTGCGTCATAACGAGACTCCCCAAAATTAATCCAAGAGCTCCACAACGGGAATAGTTGCCACGCCTTTGTTTGATTGGTCCAACACACAGACCATGGCCTTTAGACGCGACCTAAGCACATGAAAAAACTATCCGGTATACTGACTCTATACTCGAGAGTCGGCAACAGGAAACAACTATGCATAGTTTAAATGTTTTAAGGTTTTTTATTTTTTTTTATTATTATGAAAATTTGCCAAAGTCATTGTTGTTGATGAAATAGTAATTTTACAGTATAAATAAATTCAGCGCTCTTAAGAACTTCCAAAACATCTATTATATTTAATTTCAATCTCTGTAATTCCAACTATTTTTCCAAATTTAATCAATCAAAAAAATTTCAAATGTCACTTCAGTTTTCAACGTAAATTAACTAAAACGTGAAGCCGTAGTCTAAACATATGCTTAGGAGCACTACGGGGAACATATGCTAAATTGATCGGAAGGTTTGCAATTTGGAGATTGGGAATTTTTTATTTTTAACAGTTTAATTATTTTTTTAAATAAAACATTTTCCGAGGAACTTTAGAATAAAAATAATTTACTTTAATTAAAGCATACTTCCTGCATAAGGAGAGTTATAGTTGATAAAGGGTTATAATATTGGTCAATTAACTTTCCCACTATTTTTAAAGTTATAATATATAGAATGTTTATTTCGAAGTTGTGAGAGGCTTTGAAGTTGGAATTTTTCTTATTATTATATTTTTAGCTTTTTCAATCTATGTTTACATGTTATCTTGTTATCTAGAATATGTTTGAATTTGTTATTTTGAAGTGTTTTTTTTTTATTATACTAAATTAAATTTAGATTTTGATAATAATAATATATTTAGTTTAAAATCTCAATATAATATATATGAAAAATAAATTTAAAATATGTATTTGTTTGAAGTGTTTTTATTGAGAGAATAAGAAAGATTTTGATAATAATATATTTAATTTAAAAACTCAATATAATATATATGAAAAATAAATTTAGAAGATCTATTTGTTTGAAGTGTTTTTTTATTTAGAATGAGAGAATAGTATTTAAAGTAAATTGAATTTTATATTTACTAAATTTAGATAATAATATATTTATTTAAAAATTCTAAAAATTCAATATAATATTTGTAAAAATTAAATCTAAATAAAAAAGATAATACTCTTTTGATAACTATCTATACTAAATCTAATTAATAATATCATCTAAAATATTATTAAAAATCTCTCACTTAATGAATTTCAATCTTAATTTTAATTTGAAATATGGCAATTGTTTTTTCCCTTTACTCATCTCTATGTTCTTAAAAGATTATTATTAAAAAAACTCATCAATATATCCTATGTTCTTAAGGGATTATTATTAAAAAAACTCATCAATATATCCTCAATAAAAAAGAAAATGATCTAAAATCCCTTCTATGTTCTCAAGGGATTATTATAAAAAAAACTCATATTTATCTTTATAAAAATTCTCAAGGGATTATTAAAAAAAAAAAAAATCTAAAATTCCTTAATAAGATGTACATTAGCTTTATTGATATTAGTTTTACTACTCAAATCTTAACTCTAAATGTCTTCAAAATTTCATTATTATTACATTACAAAAGTAAAACAAAAAAGATAATATTGATTAAACAATTAAAAAAACTTTAAAGTGAATTGATTTATATGGTATACTTAGTTTTTTGTTTTTTATTTGAATCTATAATTTTCAAAGAGAAAACACATTCTTAACAATTTACTTAAATTTTAATATTTATTTATTAAAATAATCACAAAAATATAAAATTAGAAAAGTCATAAGTTCAAATTCAAAGAAGTAGAGTATGTATATCTCCATAAACTTTACCAATCAAATCGCTTATAAAATTATTTAACTTAAAATAATTTTTATTATTATAAAATATAATTTAAAACTATTTGTAAATAATTAAAATTAATCTTTCTTAAATATAAAAAAATATTAACCATATAAAATATAAAATATTTAAGAAATATATTATAAACCTTTAATTTTTCATTATATTATAATATATTTTTAAGTTACCTTGCATAATAACTCTATAAATTTGTAATTTTTTTATAATATAATATATTCTTTAAATTACCTTGCATAATAACTCTATAAATTTGTATCCTTTCCATACATGTGTGGCTCACTTTGCAACTCTAATAGCAAAAGGGATTTGATAAGGTTGTAGTATTAATATTCATTGTAGTAATGGAACACATACTTTGATCTCATGGCTTAAGGGGAAGGGATTTTGTGCTCTATTTTTAACTAAGCCTCTTTTTTAAAACAGAGTTAAATATGGAATATTTTAAAACAGAGTTAAACATGGAATAGAAACAAAGATAGGAAGAACATTATGCTCCAAAAAATTGTGTAAGGATTTACAAAACTTTTATTAAATTTTTTTATTTATGATTTTTTTGAAAAGCTCAACCAAAACTCTTATAATTTCTAATCAATTTTTTTATTGGTTTTTAAATAGCCTCTTGAGTAAAAATTTTAACTTAATTAGTTACATATAACTTTCCATATGGTGGATTATTGCCCAAATTTGGTCTCCAATTACCATACATATATACATATTTATATTTGTTGGATTAGAATTAGAATCTTAATGGAAAGGAAAAAGATAAATTCCAAATACCTAAATTGTTAGACTTTTCATATTCCATGATGTGTCGTCATGAACTTTATGGTATTGGCTACTACATTGGAATCTCAATAGCTATGGAAGTTGGATGTCCAAACATTATGTGTATTATTGGAATCTTAATAGTCATGGAAGTTGGATGTCCAATGTTAGGGACCTAATCTCCCTAACCTCTCAAGTAGGTAGAATAAAATATTTTACATGTAATAAAGGTCAATATTAGTAAATAAGACCTATATAATAACGTGAACAAGTGTAATGTAAGAAGACTTAAAAGAATCCTCTGCTTCTAGAAAGATCTTCCTCTAAAATGCTCTTTAGAAGATAGAATTATTATAAATAAGAGTAGAAGGCATGAGAAATTTTTGTCTTGAGAATTATTGAAATAGAGCTCTTCCCTACTGGAGGTTTCATGTTTAAGAGGTAAGTGAACTTGGCTTTCTATCAATAAAGGTATCATTGTTGGTGTTATTATTCTCTATATTTTGTTTTACCATTGGTATTTGTTGCAATATTTATGTTTTTTTCTTATTATAAGAAAAATGGTACCTTACATGTGGTATCAGAGCTCTTTCCTCTGCAAAAATTGTGGGAAATTGTTTTTAGGGTAAAGACATGTATTGTCGACGTATTTAAAGCACATAGATCTATCATTCAGCATGTAAAACTATGGCTTGGGAAGACTACAAGAAGGAAATATAGACAGTTTCATGGGGTTACTCGAAACAATTGTTTCACCTTGTTGGAAACCTATGTAACACATGTTGGCACCCCTTCGAGTAGCACCACATCACACAGATTTTGTGCATGACCATGACTCCCACATATCGCCAAGTATATCAAGAGTCCCCTAAATCTCCTCAAACCAACTCTAAATCTGCCAATCAACCACCTGACTGTTATAGTGACATCGAGAATAACATTTGGGAAGATACTCTCTAGTACATGGGTAATCGGGTAGTACAGCTAAGGGTACAGTCAAGCCTTATTAGTTGGCTCCCTAAGATATCGGGTCGAGTACTACTATTCGACCCGACACGTATATCAGAGAGTTATAACGTAGGGAAAACCCTTGTCTATAGGAACCCTAAAAACCCTAAGCCTTGGGAACATAATAGAAACAAAAGGTAAATTTTGTTGTGCAACCATACCTCCTACATCATGTTTGTGAAATTCCTACACAATTGCCCATGTTAACAATTTGGGCATTTTGTCATTATAGTATTCTGCAGGCTAGAGTATAACTTTATAAGAGTAAAAAAAACAAAGTATAGTGGACCCACCAACACCCTTATATGGGACCTATCCCATTGGCCTCCTCTCTTCACCCTGATCATCGTGGTACCTATCATTTCTTATCATTTATTTTTCGTGGACCCACCCACCCTCCGTGACCCCCTTATTTTCCACCTATCCCATTAGATTCATATTTTCGCTTTGACCATTGTGGTATATATCACTTATCATTTTTTCTTTTGTGGACCCACTCCCCCTCCTCGACACCCCTCATTCCCAAATGGTCACTGCTTGCACCCAAGAAATCATTAACCTATAAGACAAATCCAAATATCATAAGGAGACCATCCAGAGAATGACTTTTGAAATTACTTCCATCAATTCTAATGTTCGATCCTTCAAGGACCAAGTTAAGGGTGAATTTGACTCCATCCACTTTTCTCTCACCCAATTGTTGAAGCAATCCTAGGGCCCTCCCTCCTCTAACCAACCTTCACACTTAAAAGGTGTGGATTCTTCCCATATTATGGCCTTTCATTCCAAATCCATTCATCATGACCCCTATCTTTCTAGAGTTGAGGTGAACAAATTTGATGGCTCGGATCCCATGGATTGGGTTGATTCGGATTATTTTCGGCATGAAATGAGAGCAGATATATAATAAAGAAATGTACAGAGATATCTCAAATATCCAATAATACAACAAAAATATATCAGAGATGCAACCATAAACATAGAGATACAATAATACACAATTTATATTAATGAGCGAAATGTACAAAACTGTAGAAATACAGAGTGAAAGACTCGCTAGAATGGTGGCAGCTTATCTCTAAGAAGAGATGTGACGACTACTCGCATTCATAAGAAAATCCATACAATGAGGCTCTAAAGGAATTTTTAACATAAAGAAAATCCAAAACCCTAACCCCGAAATATGAAAAGCCAATAGTTTTGTGGACCCCGTTTTGGGTAGTTTGGTGTATCAACTTCCCGAGGGTGTAACTTTGGCATACAATCTTCATTTGGGGTGCACTATAGCTCGTTGGAAAGTTATCGTCGAGGAAATTCATTTTGGGGGCTCTGTCAAGGTGTTCAGTTATCTTTGAGGTGTTATATCCCGAAAAAACTTCATTTAGGCCCTCAAAATGGCCTCGGAAGTTTAGGAACCGAAAAAAATGCTAAAAATAGTAATGCCAAAAGATTGTTTTAAGCCCTTTGGAACATGTGGGTGGCCACTGATATCCACCTAGAGCATGGGTTACTCAAATGGAACATTATTTCTCCTTGCATGGAATTACTGATGAGTTGGCCAAACTTTGTTATGGTGTCCTCTATCTGGATCTTGAACCCTTGCAATGGTGGAAATGGCGTAAAAATCTACCCCAAGGTTATGTTGCTTGGACACGGTTTGTTGCATAGATTTATCAACACTTTGACACCAAAACCCACCATTTAGGCCATTTGACCAAGTTGAAATAGTTTGTCACAATGGAAGACTTTATAACCACCTTTGAGCACTTGGATTTCAAAATGGATGGCATGTCAGATGCCTTATTTAGGGAATGCTTGATCAGTGGCCTCAAGGATGAAATCTGCACCTAGGTCTTAATGGCACACCCTCACACTTGATTGGAAAATACTAAAAGAGCCAAGTAAGCACAACATAATGTCTCTACCCAAAACTGAAAACCCTCCTTTATTCCTCACCCTCGAACCACCAATACCACCCCTCCTACCGCTCTTCTCAAGATCTAGAAATTAACTAGGGTGGAAATGGTTGAACCCCAACTCAAGGGTCTTTTCTATAATTGTGATGGAAAATATTTTTGGGGGAACAAGTGTAAGGAACAGAAGTTGTTTATGCACATTTTTGAGAATGTTGTTGACAAGGAGGCCAATTTTTCCCCTGTGGAAGAGCTACCCCCTGGATGAAAGTTACTCCACCCTATGATCCACCAAAAGTTGAATTGTTGATTTTGTTGCATTCCCTCACTGGATTCTCTGCTCCCCAAACCATCAAGTTAATTGGATACATTAAGTATAGGAAATCCATCATCCTAGTTGACAGTGGAAGCACCCATAATTGTATTCATCGCCACATTTCCCAAGAAATCGATTGTTATATCCATGCAGTCAAAAACTTTCAAATCATGATTGTCAATGGTGGTTCCATGAACTACGACAGGCATTGTGAAAATGTGTGCATACAAATTGATTAGTACCACCTAACATCTCATACGTTTTCTATTGACATGGGTGGGTGTGACATTGTGCTTGGTGTTGAATGGTTACGCACTCTCGAACCCATCCTCGTGGATTTTAAGGACCTAACCATGCAATTCCAACAGGAGGGACAATAGTATAAGTTCCAAGGAATCGCAACAGGCTCACCTGAGATCATCAGTTCCCACCGAATGGAAAAGCTACTCAAAAAAAGTCATTCTCACATTTTTTCCCATCTCCATTCCATTCAAGTTGTTGAGACACCGTCTATGCACCTTGACCTCTAATATATACTCTCCTGACACCAAGCTATTTTTAACACTCCATGTGGACTTCCCCCTTCCCATGGCATCCATGATCACTCCATTCCCCTAGTACCAAGTAGTCCTCATCCCAATATTCTCCCTTATCCTCATCGCTTTTCCCAGAAAAATGAAATTGAGAAAATTGTTCAAGAATTGGTGTTATACATCCTAGTACCAACCCCTAATCTTCTCTGGTAGTCATGCTACTAAAAAAAGAAGGAACTTGGTGCATGTATACTGATTTTTCGTGCCCTCAACAAACTCACAATCAAAGATAAATTTCCCATCCCTGTAATTGATGACCTTTTGGATGAATTGAGTGGTGCTCAATACTTTACCAAACTTGATCTATATTATTGCTACCACCAAATACGCATGAAAAAGGAAGACATTCCCAAGACTTCCTTTAGAATTTTTATCGCACAAGTTGTAGTTTGGGAAAATCCCATCCCAACCACGCAAATGGAGACAAATAAGAGAACACCTACCCATTGTCACCTTAGGCAGGTATTCATGTCACTTTAGAGATGAATGAATCACCTCAAGGGGGAATCCCAGTGACCCTGGGGGGACTGAGATGGAAAGTGAAGAGATGAAGGAGGTTCCCCCTATAGGTCAATATATTGAGTGCGAAAAGGATCGGGAAAAAGTCTTGATGGTATCCAATCGTTTCCAAGAGGTATGAGTACATGCAAAGGGTGATTATACCTTCCCAAGACACAAGAAAAGCCAAGTATGCACGTAATATGTTAGGTGAACCAGCAAGTTAAGATTGATGCCCCTAATTGAAGAAGTAAACAATAATATATCAGCAACAAAAATATAGTAAGAGTTGCAAATAAAGTACTAAAATTCTAGTAAGATAAGCAAGAGACAAGCTAGTAAATACTAGTTTAACTCAAGAATGAAAGACCAAGACTTTAGCTTGAAACAAGGTTGTAATAAAAGGTATTGTCGATATATAATTGCATCCTTATGGTTGTAAGTTGTTATATTCAAGAGATCAAACATCAAAACTTTCCAACAATATACCAAAAAAGGATCAGCTACTTTGGTTAGTGGTTCAACCAAGGATGAAACTAGATTAACCACCTAAGAAACCGGACTGACTAGGAATGGAACCGGATTGACCATTCCATAAACTAACGATGGGTTGGGGGAAATCTTACGATAACCAGTTGGAAGTTGAATTTTTTCCAAAAGAGAAGAAGCCTCGTCCATACGAGGGCAAAGGTGAGAATAATGATCACCTTCGCATAACATGCAAGGAAACTTGACAGTTGTCTTCTTCTTACCAACCTTAACATCACTAGTTGACAGGGTGTCACCAACATGTCTAGAAGGGGTCGATGACATGGAGGACCACATTTCTAATACCTTTGGAAGACCAGGGAAATCCCTCATAAAGTGGTCACCCTTACAAAGACTGCAAGGGAATTTGGGTTTCAGATTCTTCATTTTAATCTTGTCGATCTCATCAACACTCCCAGTACTATTAAAATTAGTAGTTTTTTTGGATCCAACATCTGATATGGTTGGAGGCTTGGTCCTTTTTGGGTTCTTCTTCTTCTTCTCTTTATGTTTCTTCTTCTTCTTATCAACCTGGCTACTTTCTTTAGAGCTTTCACTAGGCGAAGAAGGAGAAAGGGAAGGAGACTTAATGGGTGAAGAAGGTGAAAATTCGACATGAGGTTGATGTGTGGGTGGTGTACTTAAATCTGAAGCATTAGGTGCAGTTGAAGAACTAGGAATATTCAAGATCACCAGAGTGGGGAACAACCAAACCGGTAATATGATGGTGAGTCCCAGAAGACTCAGTGTGGCAATGTACGGAGGCCCAATGTTTCCAAAAGTAGGAAAGGTGAAAGGTTCCCCAGACAAGGGGTTCCTCCATTAGTACTCCCAGGATTTGATGCCATTAACACTGACTCGACCTAAGGTCCACTAAGTAAAACAAACAACACACACTATGAATCTAAGAAGCAAACAATCAAACAAAAGTTCCCACAATGAAACCACTAGTTGGTGATGAAATCCAATGTCGCGAGATCAATATAGGAAGGGGTGGGGATAGAGTGGCTAGATCAGTTACATTGGCAACATGCTTAACGGACTTACGCCTTGGTGCAAGCTTCCACATAGTAATTGTGGATTTAGCCTCCAAGGAGCCCGAGTGAGTTTCACCAATGTTTGTTCCAGGTACAATGAGACTTCCCTTCACCGTCACCTTGTGTAAGACCCTGAATATTATGGCTACTAAGGTCACCAAATCATAGTAATCCCTTGGGCGGGTACAGTCGACAGTCCAGTCCAAATTTATGGGCAGGATAACAAGTCTGAAATCCTTCGAGAGAACTGAGGACAAGTGGACCGGTAGAACTCCATAGGACCACGAACGGATTAGGAATTCATGAAGCATTGAGACCAAATGAAGACAGTTGAGCCTCAAGAAGAACCCCCAATATACGATCTGACTACTACGAACGGTTGAACCACAGAGGGATAATCTCCATAACTCTCTCGAACGCGACCTCATGCGTAACCCTTGTGTGAGAGGGGATTCTAAGTAAGCTTCAACGAAAATTGGATTTTCTCTCCCTATTGCAAGATGCTAAGTTTGTTTGACAGCTTTGTAAATTTATCCTTTCAACCTATTTCAAATCCCTACACCTTAAGCTAATGTAGGTTTGCTAACAGAAAAAATGACTGATAAATTTTAGTTTAGCGCTTGATTTTAAGGCTGTTGTTTACTCAAGAGGAACATGGAGTGGAATAAATGATGTTTTGGTCGACTCTAAATAATGAAAATAAATGAGAATTCAAATACTTCTCTTCAATGAAAGCTATATTATGAGAAGGAGAAAACCTTTATCATTCCAGATGCACAATGTCCCAAAATGCCAAAAACCATGCAATTTCGCTACTTCAAATGCAAGCTAGTTTCACTACCCAAAAGGAAGAATGCAAGTATCTTATTTGTTTGATTATGATGTATACAAAAATTAAATACAAATCCTTTGATGTTCTACTACTTTCAATCAGGAGAAAGAGTCAAATGCAGATGCAAAAGACACGAAGCAAAAGGGCTACAAACAAAGCATGCACTCATGGCAGTGAGGTATGAAAGAAAACAAGTAGAAACTTGTTCTGACAAGAAAAAAATAAAGGATTCTACAACCAATAAAGAATTCAATGAGTAGAAGAAGATGCAGAGAAGAATCCAAGAAAAGACAAGGAGAAAGAGAAATCACTCAAATTGTTCCGACAAAACAAGCAGTTAGAAAGGGCAATTTCACATTTCTGAAAAAGTTTCAAGATCCAATCAAGAAAATAAGGGGTGATAAGCAATAAATATCAACCTAAATAACTTCACAAACCAATAACAAAGTCTTGTTAAATACTTCCACAAAACAACCTGAGAAAATCTTAGAAAAAAAGGGAAAACTCCTCCAAAAAAGAGACTAGTGCTCCCTATCTCAAGGGTACAGAGTGTTACAGTGCTCCCTAAATTACTGTAGGGGAGTTCTAGCGCTATGATATGGCCTACAGGGGGGCGTTGAGCCACCCAGAAATTCAAAAAACAGTCAAAAAAATGAAGAAAAACTCACCCAGAATGCATAAAAAATAGTGAAATTGCTAGTGAAGGTAGGAGAAGGCTAATGGATGATGATCAAATAGTAAAAGTGATCTGAAAGGTGGGAAAATGTAATTAAATACAAGAGGAATTTTTTGGGGAAAATGACCTCAAATATCAAATGGAATAGTGGAAATATCTTTGAATTTCCTTACAATAGCTTTCATTCAATCAGATAAATGAGAAGAAAATAGTAAATTGACTGTAAATATTCAAAGAAGAAGAGTGACTCAAAGCAAGGAAGAAAAAGGTCAACAATCCAAACAAAACATAATCAATTATTATAAATCAAGATGTTGGAGGCCAAAAAAAGGACACACTGAGATGGTATTAACCCTAAGCAGATGAATCAGCAAAAAGTAGACTCGGAGATCAACTCCCAAAAGTTTTCTTAGCAGAAAAAAACAGCGCTTTGGTGTCAAGGGTACCAGAGCATTGCAGCGCTCTGTGGGAGCCTTCAAGGGAGTGATAGCACTCTTATAGTAGAGGCGGGGGAGCGTTGGCCTCTCAGAACTCAAAAAATTGCACAGAAATATTAAAAAGAAAAAACTCAGGAAAATCCAGAAATTGAGTGTGTATAGGATGAATCCAAGAGCCAAAAACACATCTAAGAATCAAAAACACACCATGAATAATATCTAAAGGTTATTAAAGGCCAAAAAACAATACCAAGGAAGGAAACCAAAACTGAAATCTTCGATCCCCAGTGGAGTCGCCAATTTCCTCAAACATCCCAACTCTCCCCCAGAAGGGTGCATCGAATGTTGGAACGCTCCCCCAAAGAAGGTCAAGGAGCACTGGCACTCCCTGACAGTGGGTAGGGGAGAGCTACCCAAAATTTCCTTAAAAAATTCTAGCGCTCCCCTAGAAGGGTGCACAGAGTGCTGGAACACTCCCCCAAAGAAGGTCAAGGAGTGTTGGCACTCCCTCACATTGGGTAGGGGAGCACTGGCCTTCAAAATTCATTTTAAGTGGTTTTTTTCATGGTAAAAGATTTGTACTCTTCATCATATGATTTCTTCTTCTTTAACCAGTCTCTGAGGGTGTCTTCAAGTGTTCCTTGTGATGTCGTTCGAGACACGACATGGGCAAGATGACTGTATGATGTCTGTGACGCTTGCGACACTTGTGGCCAAGATGTGAAACTTGCGAAACTTGTAATGACGACAATAGGTCATCATTGAAATGATTAATTTTGATGTGTAACAATATGGAAATTGGAGAAATTTATAAAGACGATGAATAACACTACAATGGAAAATAGGCACCTTGCATTTAGGAACTATTGGTGCAAACTCCCTGAATAATGATGTTGCATCACTTGAACTAAAGGGACCAATAATGGGTTGTAATGCTCCAACGAGAAGAATCGTCATCTTCATATTATGATATTTACGCACCAAATTCCCATCCATTGCCTCATAGTGGATGCCAACATCATAAGAACACCACGAGCAAATAAGGGTGGGAAGAGCATTGCATCCCACAATCTAAAGTAGCACTTCATGCAATCCAAAAAGATCTATGTTTGGTTTTCCAAATGAATATGAGTTCATAGATGGTTGACAAAATGATGTAGAGCTTGACTACATAGTGAGTCACTTATTAGCACAACATACATCTTCAGGGATAATCTTATCCAAATTTTGATCCATGCTCCTAATCAGAAAGTGAATGCAGTTACAAAGATTCTCATTCTTATAGTAGAATAATGTGTTTGCATATTATTGTAGGGGACTTCTCTACAAAGTGTTATCCTCGTCAAGTGCATAGTTATTTGTATTAGAAAGGTTAGTTGAAGCATCCTTGTAATGCGCTATAAGAGGCAATGTCAAAAATGGATCACTAAATGGGTCTGGTGAAATATGCTCAAGGAATGCATATGTAGGACTCGGTGAAGTTGAACGTAATGAATATTTATGTTTATGTCAATTTTGATTGTGAGACAATAAGGAATTGGGGGTTGTGACTAAAGTGGCTTGTGTTGACTGTAATCTAGGTATGTCAAGTATGGAAAACATAAATTCTGAGGATGGACCATATGCATGAGGAATATGAGGAGAACTAAGAACGTGACTATATGCCCTTTTGAGATAATCAATATTGTGAGAAGTTATCATTGGAGAATATATGTGATAAGATGCAACACTTTTAGTGAAAGGTTGGAGAGATGCTAATATGGATGTAATTTTGGTAGAATATGGTCAGTTTGGAAGTGGAGAAGGAGATTGTGTAATGATAGACTAAAATTTAGGAGAAGCAGCTAAAAAAGGAGGTTTATTAGGTGGTAAATCAGTGGTAACTATGATCATATATTACCTAGTTGGGTGTTAGTTTCCCTTATCTATGTATGTTATAAAGGCTAGATATTCTTGTGCAAGTGTGGGACAAGGCTTGAAATATTCAAGTTCACCAAGGATTTTTTTAACTTCTACAAAGTGCATTTATTGTTTGTGTCAACATACATGGATGCAATTGTGAGAGAACTAAGAAAAATAGGAACAAGGATATCTATGTTTGAATGTGGTGGGATTCACCATTAATCACAAAAACACTAATGCAAGGTCCTGGCACAATAATCCTCAAGAAGAAAAGAAACTAGATCAGTAAGTACCACATATGGTACATCAAATTTGTGTTGAGAAACCTCAACCTTAATGGTTTTCAATGTTCTAAGTAGAAGCAAAGGTTGTGATAAATCATTCCTAAAAACATTACACACCATATCAACTAAGAAAAAATATGGAGAATCATTATGATTTGTCTTTTCCTCATTTACATCCAAGGAGGAAAGAATAATTTCCAATCCTCCAACCCATGCTACAAAAATTCCTTCAAAGGAAAGTTTCATTATGTGGTGTGATCATCAAAAGTTGAAGTATGTTTGGAATGAGGATATGTTGGATAAAGGTAGGAGAAGCGAAGATAAGCCAATATAGATAAATGCACATATGCTATCTAGTGATCCACCATATAGAAAATAAAGTAGTGCAAAAGAAGAGGTACAATTGGTTTTGACCATTGAATATATTTAGTGTGAACCACCACCAAAAAACTAAAAGGCGAAGGTTTCTTTTTGAATTCATTTACTAAATATTTTTCGTAAGGGTGCAAAGATGTCATTGTAGAAAACTTTGGTACTAGTTGAACAATTTTAGGATGTAATGGAATTATAGAAGAGGAAATGCAATGCCAAACAACGTCACATATGTTACTTGAGGTCAAAGTGCTATAGTATCTTGTGAAACTAAACTTGGGTCAAATATTATTCCAATAGTTATAGTAGTAGCATCACGAAGAGCCATGATAGATGAATTATTAACTACAATGGCCATTCTAGTAACACCCCTAACAAAGATAGCAATATTAGGATAATGTCATAGTAGGAGTTGAAAAACTAACCACGCTCTTAGACATAAGGCAAGGAGGAGAACCTAAGAAGAAAAACTAAGCGAAGATATTGTCCCTTGAACCATGACAAGAGAATTGAATTGTAGGTGCTTTAGATATATGGATAAAGGTTCAAAAGTGGTACTCAAAGGATGGACATGTTATCATGTAGTGATGTGCATTGTGTTCCATGGATGAAACTAAGAACAAAGTGGTACCAGACTACAAAGTGGGATAGGATAAATAAATGAAAACATGATAGCATTGGTGTGAAGGTTCATAGGCGCAATGAGGAGAAGAGGGGTATATCCCTATGAGAATATGGTTGTAAATTAAGGGGACTACATGGAGGGAAAATGAGAGACTAGGAAAGGGGATGGAGAAGAGAAAGAAACAAAAACTTGAGATGCTAGGAAAAATTGTGTGTAACAGGGTAACAAAAGCTAAAGTTCATAATGAGCCATGAAAACTAGAGCAAGTGTAAAAGGGGTGATGTGGGGTATAGAAAAAAGGCACACAAGGGGTAAAATGTGATCATTGGTAGGATTAAGGGCAATAGTAGATGAAACTTTAGGAGGTTTAGTAGAAAATGAAAGGATGTGACAAAGTGGAGAGTTGGTAGAAGCAACAAGGATATTAGGGGTAAAGGGTGGGAGAGAAAGTTGTTTATCACTAGATGGAGTGAATAAGGAATGGCCAAGAGAATCACCAAGAAGTTGATGAAGAAGGTTGTGGTGGACGGAAGTTGGTAATAGTGAGTGGTGAATGTCCAATCAAACCCATGGTTGAGGATGGTGTCACAGATGTGATCCTAAATCATGTCCATGAGAGGGAGCAATGTTGTTATATCAGATGTTGAGAGGCAAAAGTAGTTTTGATCTAGGATACTAGTTAGAATCTCTTGTGGGTGAGTAAAGGTTGTTAGAATGGATGTCATGAGGGAAAGGTGTGCGTTGAAGAGAGTAGGGTGGAATATATTCTTCCAGACTAGGAAAAAGACATAGCAATGCCAAACAATGTATATAAGTTGTAAAGGACCAAGAAAGAAAGTGGTACACTGATCCAGGGGGATATTGGTGGCCACCCACCTGTTCCAAATTCCACTTGTCTCATATTGACAGTTTGTAGTTCAGCACATATCTCTGTAAAGGTGACATATCTTTGTAACTATGGGTTCTACACATCTGGGTGAATCCCTACACAGCATCCAGGTGGATATTGGTGGCCACCCACCTATTCCAACTGACTTATTTTGGCAATTTTCATGTCAGTGCATCTTTTTGTACTTCCGAGGCCGTTTTGAGGCCCTAAACAATGTTTTTTGTGTTTGCACAGTCAAACTATTGACAAAGTCAAATTTTGATGATATAATGTGTATTTATCAAAAATACCTTTCCAACGGCCTACACATGCCTAAAACGGAGATCATATGAAAAATTTATGCCCTCGGGAAGTTGATGTCCTAACTTACCCCAACATGGCCCACATGACTTTTGGCGATTCATCTCCTAGGGTTAGGTTTTTTTATGTATAGGGTTTTGGCATTCATGTTTATTGTAAACATGCCTTCAGAGCCTCATTGTACTCATCTTCTTGCGAATGAGCATACTCGTCACATCTCTTCTCAAAGATAAGCTACCATCATTCTAGAGATTTTATTCACTATGTATTTTTACTTTCTTTGTACATTCATTTCATTAATAGAAATAATGTATTGTTGTATTTATATGTTTATGGAAATATTTGTGTGTATGTCATTGTAATATCTCTCTTTCATTTCGTTCCAAAAATCATCTGGATCAGTGGTATCAGAGCAGGCTACTCTTGATTGTTTTTCAGTGCATGTCCCCAACGAGTTCTGAGTATAGCAAGTTGGGTCTCGAGCTTGTCTCTCTTGAGGAAAATCACTATCACACGCCCAAGAAACCCTCCATGGCGAAAGAAAATAAAAACGGTGGAGAAAAAGATTTTATTAACCTGTTTCTTGAGAAATCTCTCACGTGACAGAGGGAAGAAATGATGGACAATTTTTCCCACATCCTTCAACCCTTTTTGATAGCAAAAGGCGCATCTTCATTAAGTGGCCACTTTGGAGGAACCTCTCCCTTCAAGTTACAAGTTAATTTTGAAATTTTTGTATTTGAAGGTCAGATAGATGCGGATGCCCTAGAAAAATGGTTAAATCTCCTAGAAGGTTATTTCTTTGTTCACAATTTTTCCGACAGGGAAAAGATCACCTTCTCACTCCTCAAGGCTCTCCCCCATGTCAAACATTGTTGGGAAACATACTGGGAGAAAAGTTCCACAGAGGAATCTGGAATATATGGGGTTGAGCCCACTTGGGATTATTTTATGGATGCAGTCAAGGAACAATATTACCCTATTGATAACTATGAATACCAATACATGAGATGGACCACACTGCAGCAAGAGAGGGGCCAAACGGTGTCGGAGTTCACAAATAATTTCCATACCTTGCACACCAACATGGGTATCAAAGACTCTGAGCGGCATCTAGTTCTGAAATATCATGGGGCTCTACATAGGTACATCCAAACCGAAATGGATTTCCTAACCATCTCATCACTAGGAGTTGCCTATTGATATGTTGTCAAAATCGACAAGAAATTTAGGCACCATAACAAATGGGAGTTCAGGTCTACCAATCCACAACAACCAAAGCATAATAAAGACAACCCTAACCAACAACTTCTTTACAACCAGTCCAATACACATGAAAAGAAGGGTAAGGGAAAGACAAAGAATG
This sequence comes from Picea abies, assembly GCA_900067695.1. Taxonomy (NCBI): domain Eukaryota; kingdom Viridiplantae; phylum Streptophyta; class Pinopsida; order Pinales; family Pinaceae; genus Picea; species Picea abies. The sequence goes on along the minus strand of CBVK0101124534.1, from coordinate 21,784 downwards.
AAATTGGGAAGTGATGCGACTTCCACAAAATTGCCTGGCACAACATTGATGAGTGTCACTCAAAACAGTCATTGGTGGCCAATATCAAAGACAAGGAGATGAACCTTGATTCAGAATCTGATCCAGAAAATAATGAAAAAAGGAATATCATCGACGCAGACCCCACTGTTATCGTCGCGACCGCAGCAATTCAACCAAAAGAACCAGCAGATCCTAAAGAGGGGGAGTGCCTCTTCCATTCAAATATGTGGGTGAAAGGGACCCCATTGCATGTCATTATTGATAGTGGAAGCCAGAAGAACCTCATCTCAGTTGAGGTCATCAAACATTTGGGGTTGTCGACAACACCACACCCACAGCCTTACAACATCGAGTGGCTACGCCATGGATGAGACCTTTGTGCAAGCCAGTAGTGTCGCATGTCCTATGGAATTCATCCCTTCAAGGATGAGGTAGTGTGTGATGTTGCCCCTCTTGATTTCTATGATGTTGTTTTGGTCCAACCATATATGTGGAAACATCATTTTTTTTATGAGTCTTGACCACGTAGTCTCATTATTACTCTGGGGGTTCAGCTCTATAGGATACTAGAGGTAGTTCTGACTATTGTTCCACCAAAAAAGTGTCACAAGGCAATCTCTCATACTACTAAATTCAAACTCTTCACAATTTGTTCAAAGGATGAATAAAAGGCAACTGCAACCACTGCAACCTCAGCACCTTCTATCCATCAGAAGCGTATTGCACAAGGGAAAGAAGATATTGATATCTTGGTGAGCAAGGAAAGTAGCTCACCAAGATTCAGATTCAGCAAATGGTTTCCCTTATTGCCCGGTCACTCAATGCAATGATACCATTGCTTCCTAAGGGGGGAGGACTGATCCAAGTGGATATTGGTGGCCACCCACCTATTCCAAATTCCACTTGGCTCAACTTGACAGTTTTCAATTCAGCACTTTTCTCTGTAAAGGTGAGATCTCTTTGTAAATATGGGTTCTGAATTTTTGTGGTTGTCTTGAATCCCTACACAACATCTAGGTGGGTATTGGTGGTTTTCCACCTATTCCAACTGACTTATTTTGGCAGTTTTCATGTCATTACATCTTTTTGTACTTCTTGGGCTGATTTGAGGCCCTAAACAACGTTTTTGGGGATTTCCACAATTAAATTGTTGATGGAGTCAAAATTTGATGTCATAATGTGTATTTCTTGAAATGAACTTTCCAACATGCTATCACACGCCTAAAACGGAGATCGTATGCAAAAGTTATGACCCCGAGAAGTTGATGTACTAACTTACCCCAACATGGCCCACATGAATTTTGGCACTTCATCTCCTAGTGTTAGGTTTTTGGATGTCTAGGGTTTTGTCATTCATGCTTATTGTAGAAAGGACTTCAGAGCCTCATTGTACTCATCTTTTTTCAAATGAGTGTAACCTTCACATCTCTTCTTGGAGATAAGCTGCCACCATTCTAGCGAGTTCATTCACTCTGTATTTTTACAGTCTCTATACATTTCTTTCATTAATATAAATCATGTATTGATGTATTTCTCTGTTTTTGGAAATATTTGTGTGTATTTCATTGTAATATCTCTGCTTTCATGTTTTTCTAAAAATAATCTGGATCGTAGATTTACAAAGAAGAGAGTGATGTTGACGAGACCACTATTGTTGAAAAGAGAGTAGTTGTTGTTGCTACTGCTAGATGATAAATCATCTACTACTGAAGAGAGGGTTGGGTGGGAGAGAGGATCTCCAAGGAACCAACAGGATGAATAAAACGAAAGCCGTATAGGAGATAATATCTCCAAGGAACCAACATGAGGCAACACAGATGAGTTGGGTGTGAGGGTGAACCTCCAAGAAACTAACATGCTACAAAAATAGTGATTTTGAGTGGGTGTTGAGCCAAGAAATGAGTTCCACAGTGAAGAATAAGGGAATGGATCCCTTATGGTAGTTGTGAAAGCCAAGAGTAAATTGCTTCGATACCAAATGATGTAAATTAAGAAAGATTGTTGTTCATGGTTGTAGAAAATAATCTCATAAAAGAGAAAACCCAAAAAATAATAGGAACTAGAACAAATTTATTAGCTTCCATTACTTAGGAAAACACCTTATATAGAGATTCTAAATTATCCATTTGACAGATTCCACTTTAAATACTCAATTAATCATTAAGAACCATAAATTTGCACAAGACTCATATTCATATGTGCAATTATTTACTCTACTATCATAGGAGAACACGCCCAACCTAATTTATATATATGTTCCGATGTTCCATATCAAGAATAATAATAGAAGGAAAAAAGGGATTTTTCTTTGCATGAGGCCTCCTCCCTTCCCAAGGATGTGAGAACACATACATAATTCAAATATTGGTGTGAGGGATTTTAAGGAAGCATGGGCATGAAGTTTTTACTTCCCAAAGGACATGTGTCAAGGCAAATCACCCATGCACCCCCTTTCCACTTCCCCTCTTATGGTATCATAATCCCCTTGTTACTTCCCAAGCAACCTTTATGGTGGATATTACATTTATATATTTCATTTTTATTCATGAATTTACATAATCATATTCACACCACAAAAACATAATAATAACACAATGCATTTCACATTTTGCAACATGGGGTCATTATAACTCAACCCACATGTCTTGACTCTTGTCATGTAAACCATATCATTTACAAATAATGCATGGTTTAATGTATTATATTCTAGGGGTCAAAACTAGGATATTACATGCTTCATCTCCAATGACATATTAGTTTCTTTGCATGATTCAATGTCCTCAAAAATCATTGTTGTAGTGTCCTCATGTTCTACATCCTAATATTCCTATATATTAGCATTGCACAAGCTAACCTTGCTTTCCAATACAATTCACAAGCCATATTTGGGGCCATTAATATTCCATAGTGTTTAAATGTTTTCATCTTTCAACTTTCTCTTGGATTTCTACAACCTAACCTTGCATTCACTTTCTAAACCACATATCCTTGCATCATATAATATAAATCACAAGAAACACTTAAAGTTTCTATGGTCAATCCCATACCCCTAAACGTTTTCTTGGTAATTACCTTGTTGATAACTCAATAGCTATTATTTGATGTGGCATTGTCTCTTCATTTCTCGAGGCTTGTTTTCATCATTGTTCACTTTGGTTACTACCTTGTCATTTTATGTCACCTACAATCCTTTGTCAATTTTTTGTTGAGTAGTGAGAATAGACTTATGATTAGTCAATTGTTAATGGATGTTCATTGATATTTAATGAGTGCTTATTGACTTGGTTACATGGATGATCATCCTTAGCTAATGGGTTCTCGTTGACTAGGATCAATGGATGTTCATTGACGACCATTGAGTTTTCATCAACTTTTTTCCTATTGACTTCTAAATTTTTCAATAGAATTTAATGCCATCAAGGATTTTATCCCAATCCTTTATGGATCACGAAATTATTTTCCAATTTGTAAGATATACATACAAGGTAGTTTATGCTTCAGATCCAAGAGTTGGTTGTTAGGGGGTGAAAGAGTGGGTTGACTATCTTCCCACAAAGAAGTAATGACATGGATGTTGGCCCCTCTCTATTGACTATGGTACCAACCTCTCTTTGTTTACACACCACATGTGGATTAGTGGGTTTATCATAGTTGGTATTCCCTATACCTTTTACTACTTTGTATTGAAAAAAAACTTGATGAGTTTGTTGATCTTCCCTAGTTTGTTAAATTGAAGGTTTCTCATGTTGTCCAGCCCAAAGCCTTGAGCATTATATAGGGATGTTTTGTAGGAGTAGCTCATTACCTAGATGTGAGCCCTTTATTATATAGTAGGTTCTCGGTTTTCTAAAAATGAGGTCACTTGATTGGCAAGGTAGCGTGGAAGAGAATTATCCTCATGATTCGTGTGGTGCAAGTCCTTTGGTTGACTATGATAACATCCTTCTGCACATTGATTCTAATATCATTGAGTTATGCCTTATAGACCATATTTGACTTTATATTGCTATGTGATGTTGCAATGACATGCCCTATGTTGAAATTTTGTTCCACCTGCATACCTTTTTCTCTAAATAAAAAAAAAAACTCACTTATATTCACTAATTGGTAAATTAAAAAAAAATGATTTACATAAATGAGATTTTAATATCATTTGAAGATCTCACTAATATGAATAATTCTAAATATATATCAACTAACATTGAACTAATTGAATGTTTAATACCACATTATCTTAGATGTACAAAAGATACAAAATATTTAGGTCCTTTTTGCTTGGATTGTCAATATTATATCAATTTTTATTTTTCTTTGAGGTTATCATTGTGTTCTTAATTTCCTTTTTTGTTTGTCTTCGATCAATATTTATATCAAAATTTGATCTTTTTCTTCAATGTTGTTATTTTTTTATCAATTGTGGTTGGGTGGTCATTGTTGCTACATTTTGGAGAAAGTATTATAACTTTTGGATATGGTTAATATATCCACTCTTACAAAAAAACTTCACAGACATTTTTCAAAATAGAAAGATGATGCATACTTTATGTTTTAAGAAAGTATTATTGCTAACAAACGTGATTGTCATGATTAAACACAATATTACTTATCAACATTACCATATGAAATTATCCCTATTGAGACCTTTTAGAGGAGTTGCAAGTCCCCACATTGCAAAGATATGATTCATCGTAAAGGTTAGAAATTGAACCTCGTGGATGCCAAAAAAATTCCCTCTTACACGATTTTTGTTGCTACATGATTTCTTGTTAAATGTTCATTATATAAGCATACACACAGTTGCTTCCCTAGTTTGACTAGCTTCATCTTTTTGCATCTTAGGTTATTCATCTACATCATTATCTAGGGGTAGGGATGGGGGGTTCAAAGATGTCACTTACTGATTGAGAAAAATGAATTTGTTTTATGTTGAATGACCCATACCAATTAGATTAGTAATAGCTTGGTTATTAATGAGGAGTAATTGCAAAATAAGGTGCAAAATATTGTCAAATGGATATAGAACTACTTCTTGTAGAGGATGATAAAGTTTCCTAGATTTCCTAGGAGAGAGTAAAGATAATTTTGAAATAATAGCATAGGATTGTTACGGATGTTGGTTACAAGCCAATTTATATCATGGATTTTAAGGATTGGCATATCCAATCGCATTGTTGGGCCCTTTGTTTTGATGAAAAGAAGTTGTGCAAGCTATTTTGGAACCAGACATCCAACCAAAGGAAGGAACAGAAAGAGGAGAAAAGGGAATGCACAACAAGAAATAGTTAGAACAAAAAACAGTTGGAAGGAAAGCGCAACACTAGTTTTGGAGAAAGAGGTTGCAACAGAACAAGAAGAAGAGAGATATCTCGGGTTTTCAACCAGCATGTCTGGATTAGGTTATAGATATGGGATCAATATGATTGTAACAATGTGGAAGGTTGGGAAGTTTGGTTAAGCTTAGACAGGTTGGGAAAGGTCGAGTCCAAGTCTGAGTCTAGTTCAACTTACTGTTGTTCTTAGCTTAGCTAAATCCTGAGATCTCAGTTAGGAACTAGATTGATAATGTAATAGAGTCATGTAGTACTACAGTGTTGGAAAGAGAAAGGGACTGAGATAAACTTGTCTCATAGTAGTGGAAAAGCACTTGCTGAGTATCTTTGGCACAACCAATTGTATATGTAACTCAAGTTGATCTTTAATTCTAGGAAGAGACATGTTATATGATAATACAGTGGGAGACCCAATTATTTTGAAAATATCTTGTGTGTTTAGCCTTCTGATTCTATTGAATGTTGTGCTATGTTATATTTCATGTCTTATATGCTTAAATTATTATAGCTTACATATGAATGTCAACGCAACTATGTTTCTCCATTCTCAGCTAGGAAATGTTCAGGATTGCAACATGTTTAAACTATCTTGCACATGAATAATATGAATCTTGATACTTCAGAGATCTTTCTAAGTATTTTTCTTACCCTTCCCTCTCCTATTCGTCTCAAATGTGCTTCGGGTGAGACTTCTTCCCTCCTAGGAAGATGAAAATTCCAGCGCACTAGACTACATCGGTACCTTTTGTTGGTAACTTGAGAAGGACCCTTGTCTGATCACTTTTGCGCCAACAAAATGGTTTTGTTTCTAGGACCTATGCTTTAAAAGGGAACATGTAAGGAGAATTCTTTTGCAGATCTATACATCCGATATTCGTCAATGGTGGGAACAAAATTGCGATGCCTTTATATGAAAGGAAGTGGAGTTGTGAGGTAAAAGCATGAACGATAAAAGAGATTATGTATTTTATTCAGAAAGATCGAGTGGCCAGTATGAGATATTCTGAGTAAAAATACCAAAAGAGTTGTTCCATTGGATAGATCGACTACAAGAAGCTCCAGAATTCAAAGAATGTGCCAAGAAGACATGTATGTGGGACACAGAGAATATTGTATCACTTCATCAATTGGATAACCATATTACACGAGCAGTCAATTTATGGGCTAACACAACTTTGGAAGGGTATATCATTGAATTCGCAACTGAGAATCACCAATCTTTTTCACGAGCGGAAGAAATTTTCAAGAAAGGTACACACGAGAGACTATTGAGGGAGATTCCTTTGTGGATCAAAGCATTCTTGATGGAGGAGGGGATGTTGACTATTCCCTTGAATGAAATGGCATCCTAAACACCTATGCTTGGGTTAGGGTGATTTTGGGGTAGGATAATGACCTAAGAAGGGGAAAGGGTTCTTTGAAAGATGGGGGAAGATCAAGAAAAGAATGCAAGAAATGAGCGAGCCTTGAGGAGAGTCTCCATTGTTGAGAAGTGGTGGTGTGGAAAGGTAAAGAAAGAAGAAAAGCAGTTTGAGGTGTTGCGGAAAGAAATCGAATCAAGAGTCAACAGATGAAAGAAATAAGGAAGAGTTAAGGAAGGTAAGAAGACAAGAAAGACTGGACAATATAAGATTATAGCAGAGGAATGTGTAGAGAGAAAGGAGCCCCGAGATGGGTGGAAACAAAGAGGAGTGTGCAGAAGCAAGGGAAGATGAAGTAGATTTTGATATTGCAGAAGACCGAGAAGATTCATCCTCAATATCAGGAAACATCAAGAATAAGGTCAAGAAGGCTACTCCAGAGGAAGAAAACGAGACCCCCCAAATCAAAGAAACCCTCCCAGAAGTCAGTGGAACCATCCCTGAATCACTTTTCCCTGAGGTTCCCTCTATACCTGTGGTAAGCTCTATACCGCATACTTATGCTAGTTCTATTCCATCGCATTCATTCAATCAGTCACAGTCTATAAGTGTAAATAATGGCAGGATATTGTGATCCCCTGGAATATCGCAACCAAGGTCATTAGGTTTCATTTTAATAGGAATAGTAAGACCCGGAATGGATGGAAATACGGGAGGATCGATTTCCTAATACCCATAATTATGGGGTAAAGAGGACGATGATGTAGAGAAACATTGGTTCTTATGTGAATCCATCTGGAGATCTAGAGCGACTCTCGATGCAAACAAGTTAGTATAATTTAAGACTACCTTGAGGGGTCGTGCCCTCAAATGGTACATGAAAGATATTGAACCAGGGGTGCAAGGACAAGCTTTCATCCTTGCCCAAGTCCATTTGAATTTCATCGTTGAATTCAAACTACCTTAGTCAGAGAAACAAGCTCTCTCTGAGTTGTGGGAAATTCAATAAAGGGAAGGAGAATCTGCGTGGGAGTACAGTTAGAAATTTAAAGATGTTATTGGGAGGTTAGCACATCCAATTCACGAAGATCACCAGAGGGAATGGTACATCCAAGAACTACTACCTCTGACGAGAAATCCTTTAACACAATAGTGGATAGCCACCTTAACAAATGCCTTGGAATAGTCAATGAAGATTGAAGCCATGGAAGGAAATCCGAGTTTTCTAAGAGTGACCAGACCTCTGGTGGAGGAAAATTTGTCGCAACTCTAGGGAAAAATATCGGCACTAATGGAGAAGATTCAGGAATTAACTATACCAAGACCAGGACGACCGCATTTTTAGTGCACATGATGTTACACAAAGGGGCATTTGGAAAATGAATGTCTTCGCATGAGGGTAATGGGACCTCCTCACAATCTGATGGGACCCTCTCCAGGACCAACAGGAGGAGTTGTGCAAGTATCTGTGACTCCACCATTCCATGCACCAGGGGTATACCATGGCTTTACAGACACTTAAACATATCAGCCAGCTGAATATTGTGAGATGTTTCAAACACATGGACATGTGTCGAGGTAGTGTCCTATTATGCAGAAGTATACTACTGTGCCCAATACAATACATTGTGAGTTATGTGCATATACAACACTTGATACAAATCAATGTAGAGTGTTGGATGTGATGGACGACAGATTAGATCAGACCTGGAAGAGGCTAGGGAGGTGGGGGTGGAGGTGGATTCAGAGGGGGAAATAAATGGAGGAAGAGGGCCAAGTAGATGTTACAACTGCAATGAACAAGGTCACTTGTCCAGATCTTTCTCTCACCCAAGATGACCATGGTGCTCTCACTGCAGAAATAACAGGCATGCAACCAGAGAGTGCCCAGAACTAATCGCGAAATGGGAAGATCGGGTTCATCAACGAGGACCTAACTTCATAGTCTTGGAACTGAAAAAGTAAATCGAGGGACATCTACCTAAGATCAAAATCATTACTCGAAGAGGAGAAAAAACTAGGGAAGATCCAGACAGTCAGCCCAAGATTCAGAAAGCAGCTCCCAAGGATGACAAGTATGACCCCTTGAAAAAAAAATTGTTCTTCAAAGATGAAATAAAAATATTTAAGAGTATCCCTAATCTAGAAATAGTGGATAATTCCCCTAAATTCACCTTTCAACCTAAACTTGTGCAAGGCCCTACCTCACCACCGACACCTAGAAACCCTGTGATTCTAAAGAGACATCATGAGTAGTCTCAAAGCATAATCAATCTCCGGTTTCAATTTTTCTTTGATATTCTCGGGTATGACCAACTTACGGAGAAGTTATGAAACACCTTGTACCTAATACTGGGAAATGAGGGAACCCCAGAAGCCATCATAATGACCAACCTCCCTGAGGAGAGTACCCAGAGAATACAAAGAAGAAAGGTGTGAACAGGAAAAGAATTTAGGTTAGAAGCCTAGCTAGATGAGTTTGAAATCAAGGATGTCATGCTAGATTTGGGATATGATGTCAACATCCTACCCAAAAATACCTAGGAAGATTTGGTAAAACATCAATTAGTGTATTCCCCCATCTAGTTGAGAATGGAAAACAAGTACTGCATTTTCCCAGTAGGAAGGCTGGAAAATGTAGAAATAGATGTTGTGGGAGTTAAAACCACAACCGATTTCGAAGTAATTGAAATCATAGGAGATAAGGATCCCTACCATGATCTACTTAGAATTGATTGGGCATACGAAAACTATGTTATCATTGATCTAAATAAGGACACCATGATGTTTGAAGCGGATGGGATAAAAGTGGTTCAACCCTTAGATCTGTATTTAGGGCCTAGATACATTGAACCAGTGGACAACAATATGGAATCAGATGCGCTTGACCAATTATACACCATAACAGCAGGAATGAGATCAGGTCACATGAATCCCACTGCAGATGGATCGGTAAGTTGGAGAAGCATACAGTCTGCTGACGAGGATTAGGAATTAGCATTTGACAGTTGGAAACAAGGCTCATACGAATAATTCTCAAGATGATGTGCAACTATCAGAGCAACTAGATGGATTTCAACCAAGGTTAGGGAACACCCAACATATGATGGTACCTTATAGGTAGACAATTTTCTTACCAGCATGGAAGAAAAAATAGTGGCGGATCAAAGGATCCCAATTCTTGACTTAGCCTTGCAGGATACCCCCGCTAGATGGTGGGCCATTCACAAATCCTTGATTATGGAGTGGTAAGACGTGAAGCAAGACATCCAATTTTGATTCCAAAGTAGGGATTAGCTTAAAGAAGAGATGGATATATATTTTCAAGATACATAATTGTTCGATGGACGATCTAACCCCAAAGTGCATATTAAGCATTGTTTAAAACAATGGCAAGTTGCGAAAGTACCCTCTCACCTATGGGTTCAAGTATTTCTCCACTCACTGGATCCAATCCCAAAATCTTGGTTCATACATGAGGAGACCAAAAGAAAAACAAGTTGTTGGAAGAATTTGCAAGACCATTTTTGCAAGGACTTCTCCTTTACAAGTAAGTACCCTAAGCTCAACACAATCCTTCAAAAAGTCCAAGAAATGCTTTTTACTGACATTTGCGAACAGAGACCAGACCCAGTAGTATTTGTTGACCATGTTCAATTACTTCACTCAAGTCTGAGTCATGAATTTGATAATATACCTATAGCTTGATGTAAAATTGATAGAGACCTAGAAAAACCTGATGACTTAGAAGAACTTAGAAATTTAACTATCAAAGAAATGGAAGGTAGTAGAGAGACTCAAGATATTATACCTAGTCACACGTGTAGCTCCTATAACCATCCACTAAAGTTGTGAAAAGTTAATATAGGGAGTACGGAGCATCCTAAGATAGCTTCCATAGGAGATTACTTAGATGAGAAGACTATGAATGAAGTCCACATCATGTTGCGGGAGTATGAGGACTTGTTCCCGAAAACGTTCTCGGAACTGGAAGGTATAAAAGGATCCATGGAAGAAATGAAGATCAATTTAAAACCCAGCTCAAAACCTGTGAAGCACAGACCATACGACCTTAATCCTAAAATAAAAGAGAAGGTCAAGAAGGAAGTAGACAAAATTCTTGTGACGGGACTTATTTTTCCGATCGAAGAAGCTAAGTGGGTTAGTCCCATAGTTATATATTGTAAGAAGGATACAGAAGACATCTAGATCTATGTGGACTACATAAGCCTAAATTTTGCATGTGTGCACGATCCGTTTCTGACACCCTTTAGTGACGAAGTGTTAGATCAGATTGTAGGAAAAGAATTTTATTCATTTACAGACGGATTCTCAGGATATCTCCAAGTCAGAATTGCAGAGGAAGACAAGAAGAAGACCACACTCATAACTGAATGGGGGTCATTCGCATACAATGTAATGCCCTTTGGCATAAAGAATGCCCCTACAGTCTTCTCTCGGCTCGTAATAGCAACATTTCAAGAATTCATCCACAAGTTTGTAGAGGTCTACATGGACAGTTGGATAGTATACATCCTGTTAAAGGAACATGTAGGGATACTCTAGTTAATGTTTGATAGATGTCGGGAATTGCATATATCTCTGAACCTAAGGAAGTGCATCTTATGCATACCACATGGAAATCTGCTAAGCCACATTGTATATCGGGAAGGAGCCCTGGTAGACCCAGCTAAAGTTGTGTTCATTCTGAACATGTTGTCACCTAAAAGTGCTAAACGGTTGTGCTCAACACTAGGACATACAAGATACTACCACAGGTTCATCAGAATATATGGAACTATCACCGCACCTTTAGAAAAATTGTTGAAGAAGTCCAAAATATTTCGGTGGACACCAGAATGTGACAAAGCATTTGACCTCCTCAAAGAAAAACTAAGTACTGCCCCTATATTGATATTCCCTAATTGTGAAATTGAATTCCATGTAGATGTGGACACATTAGGCATCGCCCTGGGAGCCATTTTAGTGCAACCAGAGAAGGAAATATGGACCACCCTATCTATTTTGCCAATAGAAAGATTTTGCAAGTTGAACGCAACTACACAACCACCAAAAGAGAATGTCTAGCTATGATTTATGCATTACAAAATTTTAGACACTATTTTTTAGGCTCTCATTTCAAGTTTTTTACTGACCACTCTGCGTTGAAGTACCTAGTCAATAAACCAGTACTTGAAAGAAGGATTTGCAGGTGGCTACTGCTCTTTCAAGATTTTTCATTCGAAGTAACTGTCAAACCTAGAATATGCAACGTAGGTCCATATCACCTTTCCAAGTTGGAATCAGGGGAAAGTGGTGGAGCAGTAGATGATCAGCTCCCAGATGCAGACCTATTCTGAATTGAGTCCATCCCAAAGTATCTTGAAGATATTGTTGTCTTCCTCAATATAGGGACCTACCTAGAAACTTACTCTGCAACCCAAAAAACGACATATGGTGGTTCGAGCAACAAACTATCAACTGATTGTTGGACAACTTTACAAATTGGGACTAAATGGCATCCTCGAGAGATGTGTCTTGAACCATGAAAGGCAAGATATCCTATGGGAATTCCACAGTGGATTTACGGGAGGACATGTTGGAGGTACAGATATCGCACAGAAGGTACTTCAAGTTGGATTATTGTGGGCTACATTATTTAAAGACGCTAAAGAATAAGGTATATCTTGTGACACATGTCAAAGAGTAGGGAAGCCATCATGCATAGATGAATTACCCCTTCATCCAGTTAGATCACTTCAGGCATTTGAGAAATGGGTTGTTGACTTTATTGGACCAACTAACCCATCGGCTAAGCATTCAAAGACCAGATATATCATTATCGCAACAGATTACCTCACAATATGGGTCGAAGAAGAGACAGTTCAATATTGTTCAACAGATAGAACTGCTAGATTTATTTTTGAAAACATCATTACTCGGTTTCAATTACCTAGTACCCTGACTAGTGATCAAGGTAGTCACTTTATCAGCAGCACAATCGCAAAGTTGACGACAAAATTCCTTATACAGCACCATAAGAGAAGTCCCTATCATCCACAAGCTAATGGTATAGTGGAGGCATTCAATAAAATTATGGAAAGAGGATTGAAAAAATTATGTTGCACAAATAGGGAAGACTGGGATGATAGAATTCTAGCAGTCTTGTGGCCTTACAGGACTACCACCAAGAAGCTACACAGTTATACCCCATTTCAGTTGGTTTATGGGAAGGAAGTTGTTGTACCTGCATATTTTATCACCCCTAATCTCCATATAGCATAGACTACACATATGACAGATGATGAATCGGTTGCGCAAAGGATTGTAGACTTGCAGGAACTTGAGGAAGCGGGATTTCTAGCAGATTTTCATCAGTCAGTTGAGAAGGCTAGACAGAAAACTTGGCATGACATGCACATTAATTCCAAAATATTTACACAAGGGGATAAGGTATTTCTCTATGAGAGTCGGTATCAGAAGCATCCAGGCAAGTTGCGCATGCATTCGTTGGGTCCATTCATAGTTGCAGAAATCTAACACTCTGGTGCAATCAAGCTAGCATAATTGGACGATATCCTTTGACCAGGTTGGGTGAATGGTGCACACCTAAAGCCCTACATTTCTCATGTTTGAACCAAAGGATTGTTGCTCCATTCCAAGGGAGCTTGTATAGTAGTTAGATTTTGATTTTCAGTAATTTCTTTAATACATGTAATAACGTCGGAGTGTACGTAGTGACGCAACGACATATGTTTTTTTCGTCTAAGTGTTGCTTCTATGTAGAAATGTTGACTAAGCTGCACCAGGTCGGATGAGTCACCATTACATTAAATGAGGTCATTAAATATGATGGAGACCCTCATTGGGGGGGGGGGGCGAATCTGAATTGTATCACAGCCCACGTACCATTCGGATCATGTCAAGTCACACCCTTTATGGTAGCTATAGTAACTCGTCGGAACGTTTCGTCAAACCATAAACATGAGATACAAGTAGATGCCATCGATATCCCCGCTAATAATCTCAATCGTTAAAATAGTAAGGCCCTCAGGTCGACCACGTCCCTCTCAGTCTGTTCATTAAATCCAAAGATCGCCTTAGTGATTTTACCCCGTTATCAGTCTCGTCGGACACATGAGCCGGAGATTGCATTGTTGGCCTAATTATGAGTGTCTTTATGAGCGATTACAAGCCTCTCCAGTTATCTTGTTTATAATATCTCACAAACCCAAGGGAAAGACTCATTATTTATCTTATCTACCCTCTATTTTTTAGCTATCTAAACCCTAGCCTAATATGAGAAGTCCTATGCTCCCCAGTCATGACCCCGACCCCCAACTCATCTAGTTTTCCAGCACTCCAGAGCCAACATGCTGAGAGTAGCAGGAGGCTGAATTTTGACTCCCAAAGAGGCAATTCCATATGAATCATATGATCCTGAGGTCAAGGTCATGGGCGATGTCAAGGGAAAGGGCGAGCAAGAAAAACTCCTTGATCTCTACCTGATTGACCAAGTATTGTTTCCTCAAATGAACATTAGTGTGTTTTGGGACTTGGTTGTAAACTCAATGGGGGCCATGCAATTTGTCCCAAAACCAAAATTCATCAACTTGTTCAATTTCACCATTATGCACCTCAGGGATCTATCAGTCTTCGGGACCACTGGTGAGGTTGCACAGTACACTATATTTATGATCAGTCGATTGCACGACGGGAGCTTATGGCTTGAAAAAAGATACCCAATTCATGCAAAGGAAATCTAGCATCTCATCGGATTGTCCCTTGAGGTTGAGGATGTATCTAAAGGATTCTAAGGCCCGAGTAAGCATGGGCAAAAGAAGGGTGAAATCAGCCTATATGATAAATTCCACACCCAGAGGGGTGGATGCACAACAAAGATTGAGCCAATTATACCAGAGATGGTCTGAAAAGCATGTTATGTTATCGAAAGTAAGGTTATGCACTCTTATTATAAGGGCGAATGCACTTTAGACGCTCTCTCAGTAGTGGAATTTTTCACAAACGGAGCAGTGTTCAACTGGTGTAGCTACTTGTTATAGGAAATCCCCATTGCTTGTGAGGAAGCTCGGGAGAAAGAAGGAACCTTTACCTATGGCTACCTTCTCATTGCATTTGCAATGTGGAAGTGGCAGCCACCCACAGGAAGACAGTTGTCACCTACAGACAAGGGGCGGCTCAAAAAAATGTTCAAACCTCGGCATTCAAGGCAGAACTCAAAGAACATGGAGTTCAACAACATGGCATTCCTGAAATGGTACAAGAATCTCATTGACGCAACTCAACGGTTGTGCATACCATAGGAGCTATTAAATATAAACACAAGGAATATAGCATTTGGTCTAAATCGCGACTATACTTTTGTCTGGCTAAGGCATGCGAAGCCCGAGGACTTCCACACAAGGTCACTACCGTTTTACCTTGAGGAAGAAGCCTTTGACAAAGAAGTTATGTCATGGAACGACGTTAAGAGAAACCCTCGCAAGTCAGGTATGCACTACCTCTTTCCACCAAAGCTATTGAAGAAAAAGGGTCAGGATGAAGAAGCAGGGTTGAGTTCCAGCATAGCAAAAAAGGAACAAAAAGTTCAAATGCTGACAGATTCAAGAGAAGAAGAGGAAGAGAACCCCTTGGAGAGGAAGAAGAGGACGTTGCCATTATTTCCACAGCTTCCAGAACAAGCAGCGCTATCAGGTAAGGATTTCAACAAGATCCTAGTTGTTGTGTTCATAGGGGATGTCTCAATAAAGAAACTTTGAACAAGTGTTTCCCCTACCAAATTCATAAACCCACAGGCAATATCTACGGCTTTACCCCGTACCAGGGCAGCCACTCGTGCTTCCCAGACAATGATTAATATCATAGATGACCTTTAGCCGAATGCCAGTGAATACATGACTCTCATTATTGAGAAAGCCCCATCACCACCGCAAGATACCATCATTCCCTCACAGCCCACTTCAGCCGAACAATTGCAACTGGATTTCCCCGAAACCTCCAAGAAAATGGAAGAACCCACTACCTTGACAACTGCAACCTTGAGCCAGCCAATTGCTCTGCTTATATCAATTCTAGTCACTCTTCCCTCGACAGTGAGTCAACAACCAAAATTCCCAGCACTTATTCTAGTACCGCAAGTTCTAGTTACCCAGAGTCCACTCTCAATGGTCAATGTTGAGGTTCTAATGATCAGAAGCGAGACTCCATAAGTTTCACTACCTACAGATACAAGAACAAATCCAGTTCAAACAGAACAATAAACACCATAGGGACAAAGCACAACATCACTAGAAGATCAAATGGAGCCAGTACTCCATAATCCATAGGAGTGTGCAGAACTACTACAACTTTGCTTGGCAAAGACAGAGGTTCTCCCTCTACTTCCAATGGCTATGAAGACCAAACTTGCACAATAATTTCAAGGTCCATCTCCAGGGG
Organism: Picea abies; assembly: GCA_900067695.1. Taxonomy (NCBI): domain Eukaryota; kingdom Viridiplantae; phylum Streptophyta; class Pinopsida; order Pinales; family Pinaceae; genus Picea; species Picea abies. The sequence goes on along the minus strand of CBVK0101124534.1, from coordinate 5,613 downwards.
AAGAAGAAGTGGAGACACCCTCTGAACACTCTATGGCTAGCGGATTTCCACTTCAAGCTATATTACCCTTGGACGCCACTATGACATTCGGCAAGTTCGCTCATTTTCCAACACCACAACTAGTAGGCCTAATCAGAGCTTATACCAACCAATTAGAGAAGAGGATCCAGCAGGAAGAAAGGGAAGTCGACTTCTGGAAGCAATAAGGACTCATGGCTCAAACACGAAGAATGCAGGAGGATCATTTGAAGATTCAAGCAAAACAGAAAGTAGAGAAAGTAAAGGAAAAACTAACATAGGCCTGGACAACTTTCAGAAAGAAAACACATCAGCTGTGAAAATCCAGTGCAACAGATGAGCCACCATAACAGATTGAATTGGTTCAATTAGTCTGGACTAAGTTGGCAGAACGAGCAGAAAATCTAGAAGTGCAGTTGCAGGAAAGTAGATTAGAAATTGAATTACAACCTCGCAAGCTAAAGGAACAATTGGAAAAGGATATTCTAGAAGGAAACAATGCCATAATAACGTTGCATAAAAAGACTGCAAAGTGCACCACAATATTCAAAGAGATTAGTGATTGGATGGGAGTAATATCGCGACGCAACCAAACACTGGAGGACTTGCGGTCTATCCCTCAATAAACAAGCATCCAAAGCCATGGATCTGCCGGAACAACAAGTGAAGTTTGATGAAATTCAACAAGTGGATAATGATCAGAATGCATTGTTTGAAGCTTAGATAGTGGCCAAGAAAGACCTCCAAGAATTTCGACCAGTAGTCCAAACCGCTTACCTACAGATGCATCAAGTGGATGTTATCACCGACTCGGAATGGAATTCCCTTATTGCATCCAAACCTGAAGAGTTCATCATAGGCACAACCCAACAGTTTGTTGTTGAAGCTTTAGTGTTTGCTAGAAAGTGGCAGGATAAAGTTGAGAACTTCTAGGAAGTCAAGAAGAAATCCATGGAACTGGTACCTGAGTTGGGCCCTTGATTTGAGGGAGCTAAATAATAAATAGTTCAAGATGGAAGTGGAAGAAACCTGGAAGCAGAAGGCAAGGAAAAACAACAAGCCAACCCAAAGACCACAGAAGAGCTAAAGACTTGACTTGGGACAAGTCAAGGATTGTGGTCGGTGCCTGTTGGGATCTTGGTTTTGATGAACAGAAGTTGTGCAAGCTATTTTGGAACCAAACATTCGACCAAAGGAAGGAACAGAAAGCGAAGAAAATGGAATGCACAACAAGAATAGTTAGAATAGAAAACAGTTGGAAGGACATCGCAACACCAGTTTTGGAGAAAGAGGTTGCAACCGAATCAAGAAGAAGAGAGATCTCTCGATTTTTCAACCAGCAAGCCTAGATCAAGTTATAGATATGGGATGAATATGATTGTAACAATGTGGAAGATTGGGAAGTTTGGTTAAGCTTAGACAGGTTGGGAAAGGTCGATTCCAAGTCTAAGTCTAGTTCGACTTACTGTTGTTGTTAGCTTAGCTAAATCCTGAAATATGGGTTAGGAACCAAAATGACAATGTAATAGATTCATGCAATACCGCAGTGTTGGAAAGAGCAAGGGACTGAGATAACCTTGTCTCACAGTAGTGGAAAAGCACTTGTTGATTATCTTTGGCATGACCAACTGTATATGTAACTAGAGCTGATCTTGTATTCTGGGAAGAGACATGTTATATGATAATACGGTGGAAGACCCAATTATTTTGAAAATATCTTGTGTGTTTAGCCTTCTGATTCTATTGAATTCTATGCTATGTTATATTTCATGTCCGATATGCTTAAATGATTATAGCTTACATATGAATGTTGATGCAACTTTGTTTCTCCATTCTTGGCTAGGAAATGTTCAGGATTGCAACAGGTTTAAACTATCTTGTGCAGGAATAATATAAATCTTGATACTTCGGAGATATGTCTGAGTATTCTCCTTACCCTTCCCTCTCATATTCATCTCAGTTGAGATTTGGGTGAGGCTTCTTCCCTCCCAAGAAGATGAAAATGCTAGCGCACTAGACTACATCGATACCTTTTGTTGGTAACTTGAGAGGGATCAGGGTCTGATCACTTTTGTGCCAACACGCATCTAGAAAACTTATTTTTTATTTAAAGGAAGGTTGTCTCCAAGTGTTTTACATTCCAAAACTAGTGTTAACATTGAGAATTTGATGCAAAGGTTGATTCCCCACACCCCCCACCCCTCCTTAACCCCAAAAATGTCTTAAGGGGAAGAAGAACAATATGAACAATCAAAGGCTCTCTAGGGTTAGGATCTACATTCATGGCACATTGCTTCTCCTCCCTAATAAATGAGTTTAGAAGATCATAAAGGGGGGAAGGAGGCAAGTTTCCTATGAATACAAAGACAAAAAGGGAGTAATCAAGGTAAAGGATACTCTATTTGAGTTTCCACTAGGAATAAGATTGCAATAAAACCCTTTGATAGGCCAAAGTTATAGGGATTGGAAATAAAATTTAAATTTGTAAGTGGAGATATCTTTGTGAGGTATTCAAGCTAAACACATATGTTACCTCGCATGTGCTAAAGCTTGGTGAAGCTTGAGAAATATTCTGCAAGTAGAGAAGAACAATTTGGATCCTTTAAAGGTGAGGTTCCATGTTGCTAAATTCTATTACACTCCTCATTGATTGTAAAGAACTACATTTTCAAGGCATGCACTATGGAAGCCAGCTCTAGATCATGGGTCACATAGTTGACTTCATGCTCGTTCAATTTTCGGTATTCATAGCAAATCACACTTCCTTCCTGCATAAGGACTCCTTCGAGCCCTTCCTTATAGGCATATGTGCACACGAGGAAGTCAGCTTCTGGATCGGCGATCTTCATCACGGGCGCATGGGTCAGTAGATGTATCAGGGTTTGAAATCTTTCTTCACATTTCTGTGTCCACAAGAATTTTGTCCCCTTCTTCTGGAGGGCAGTGATTGGACAACCAATCTTGGAGAATCCTTTTATAAATCTCCTATAGTATCCTGCTAATCCCATAAAGGATCTGATATCCGAAACATCCTTTGGGGTAGGCCATTCCATGATAGACCTGATTTTGTCAGGGTCTACTGCTACTCCTTCTTCAGGGAGAACATGGCCTAAGTAATGTATTTTCTTCTGGAAGAATTCACATTTGCTGAATTTGGCATAGAGCTGATGTTCTCTTAGCACTTGCAACACAAGTCTAAGATTCTCTTCATGCTCTTTTCTATTCTTGGAGTAAATTAATATATCGTCAATAAAAATAAGCACAAATTTGTCTGGGAATTTGCTGAGTACATTGTTCATCAAGCACATAAAAGTGGCAAGGGCATTGGTCAACCCAAATAGCACCACCACAAACTCATAGTGACCATACCTTGTTTGGAAGGAAGTTTTATGGATGTCTTCACCCTTGATTCGGAATTGATGGTATCCTGACCTCAAATCAATCTTTGAGAAAATAGACACACCCTCCAATTGATCGAACAGGTCATCGATCCTGGGCAAGGGGTACTTGTTCTTTATGGTTACCTTATTGAGTTGCCTATAATCTATACACATTCTAAGGGTACCGTCCTTCTTTTTCACGAACAGGACTGGTGCTCCCCATGGAGACACGTTGGGCCAAATATAGCCCTTATCCACCATTTCTTTTAATTGCAACTTGAGTTCAACTAACTCAGGTGTGCTCATCCGGTAGGGTGTCCTAGACACCGACACCTCTCTCGGTGCAAGTTCTATCGAGAAGTCTATGTCCCTTCTTGGAGGTAGACCCGATACCTCTTCCAAAAATACATCTCTGTATTCTCTCAGGATAGGGTGATTGTCAGGGCTTGGTTTGTCACCTTTGATTGTTTTCAACACTTGTATTTCATATAGGGAACATCCATTTCGACAATACTTTCTCATTTGCAGAGCTGATATTTGTCTCACCGAGACAGGTTTTTGGATCCCTTGAAGGGTTATATTTTTCCCTTCTTTACTTACACATTCTAAGATTTTATGGTAACAGTCCAATCTGGCTTTATGGGCAACTAGCCAGTCCATACCAATCAGTAGCTCATACGATCCCAGGGGTAATAAGTTAAGGGTTGTTTGGGTGGGGAATCTACCCAACATCAATTGGCAGGCTGGTATAACCTCTTCTACCCTTCTTTTGGTGCCAGTGGCTAACTGTACCAACCATGGCTTGGTATGTTTTTGTGGCTGTAGTTTACACTTATCAACAACTTTAGGGGCTATATAACTTAAATTTGAACCAGGGTCAATTAAAATAGACACTAGATGGTTGGAAATCATACCTTCTATTTCCACTACTGAAGCTTGGTGGTCAGCTTGGTTATTATCCAAGGTTGCATAAATTTGTGGCACACTCCTGGCCACATCATTGACGTTGGTAGTTTCCTGGATGTTATAAATCCTCCGACTATTCTGTTGTCGGTGTGGATAGTCTCTCAATAGATGTTCTTCCCTGCAACCCCAACATTTCAAAGGTTCTCTCTTTGGGTTATCAATCTTCATTGATATGGGTCCAGAAGTTTTATTTCCACTCAAGGAGGGAAAATTTTGCTGGTGCATGCTCCGGGATGGGAAGCTCATTCTTGGGTTCTTCTTATAGTTCTTAAATCCTGGGGATTTAATTCCCCTTTTCTGAAATCTTGAACTATTCTTCTGTTTCCATCCTCCGCGAGGTTTTGCTCGATGCCCAAACTATTCATGACAATAGGTTGCCTTTCGAATAGTGCCTTCTAGAGTCTTTGGCTCATCAAATTCAATTATGTTCTGATAGTCCTTAGGTAGTCCATTGATGAAGCGTTGCACCTTTTCCTTTTCCGCTTTTATATAGGGTACATACCTCAACAATCGAGGAATTTGTTGACATATTCTTCTATAGTGAGTTGTCCCAATTTGAATTCATAAAACTCTTTAATCTTTTCGTCGAAATACTTTTTCGACAGATACTTCTTCCGGAAGTACTTCTCAAACCGTTCTCAAGACAGGTCCTCTTCGCGAACCCCTTTCACATTCTTAAGGTCTTCCCACCAAATGGAAGCCTTTCCATTCAAGTTGAAGGTGGCCACTTGGGCCTTCATATTTTTTGAAAAGTCATGGACTCTGAAATACTTCTTTAGTCCAAGCAGCCAGGCCTCTGCTTCCTCTCCCTTCTTTATTTCACCGTCGAAGGAGGGTGGTTTGGATTTTCTGAATTCTTCGAATTTATGACCTTTGGAAGACTTTTGCTTCTTCTGTTTCCTTCAAGAATAGGAACTGGTTCTTGTTATAACCCAAAAATGCACCATACAGGTTTACCTGGCATCAGGCCTACTCATGCCTCTTCCTAGCCAAAGCCATGATCAGCAAATCCTCAAAAAATCACTTAAAACAAGCAACCCGCGCCCTAACTTCTCACTGGGTGCGGGCAACCGCTTGCTGTCCTTCTACTGCACGCGGGTATCCGCGGGCTAACCCACTACAGCCCGCGGGTACCTAACAAAGAAAAAAATCAGGAAAGTTTCCGCCGGGACACGAGGCTTTTTGTCAGTTAACTAGAACTCCGAGCCATGCATGGCCGAGAGTTCGCCAAAAACCCTAGCTCCTTCTA
>CBVK0101124533.1:0-15594 GCA_900067695.1 Picea abies | reverse complement strand
AGGAGAAACTCATGCAGCAGTAGTTGGAGGACAGAAAGAAGAGGAAGAGCCCAGGATCAGGATCGAGGAACGATGGCCAATCTTAGAAATCATTGTAAGTTGATTTGTATTGATGTTAATGAAAAATATACTTTTCCTGTCCCGAAATATATAAATCTCATCTATGTTATCTGATTTATGTTTTACCTCTAACCCCCTAGTAGATCAGTAGCATGCATGTATGTTTTTGTCTTGTTTGCAGGAAAGTGTTGTGGAAGGAGCAGTAGCAGCAAGGAGACAACAACTCAACGGAGGATCTACTTCGACCTTCGGTAAAAAAGGTTAGTTCATTCTTCCTATGCTTGTCTGAGAAAAGGGGTTGAGATTTTGGGTAGAAGGTTAAAGGTTAAATCTGAAGGGTCGTGATCTTCGTATAAGCTTAGAACCCTAGATTATTGGTCCGTAGGGTAGATTACCCCACAACACCTTGGAGAGAAACATAAGTTATTTCTTTCTCTCTATAGTTTTCCATTTGTTTAAATTTCTAAAGTGCACCTTGTTTAATAAGTATCTACTAGAGCCCTAAAGTGCTAGCTCTCTAGTAGTGTTACTCTACTTGCATATTGCATTATTTTCTTTCAATAGTCTAAGGAAGGAAAATTTTTCTAGGGCCTAAGATCCCTTACTTTCTAGCAAATTTCTCCCTAGGACTTGAACGCTTTAGGCGTTGGGTATCCAACACCTCATCCATTCATCCTTGAACCTTTGACACAGTAATATCATTGCTTCTTTGCTCCAAGATTTTTTCGTTGCTATTGTGACTCCATAAACCCTAAAAGGCACTAGTCTACTCATTATAGTGGATGATTGATCAAACAAACACTCAAACCTTTATCCTTGAAGCTTTTACTAACATTTGTTAACCCTAAACTAGACTAACTCTTTAGCTAACTTTTTGCTTTTGAAAAACATTGCTATAGCCATACTAATTCAAGCCAAATTGCTGCATTCACCTACATAACTCATACTTACATCATCCCGAAATCACTTGTAACAATTGTTTGTCAATCTACTAGGTAAGTGTTGATTTTGCATGGTGTTTTCTTTCACTTTTGACCACTAAAATTTTCTATTGTTGCAAAATATTGCTACAACCATCTAGCTGTAGCCAATTCTTTGCAAAAGTGACTTATTATGCTAGCTATACATTGCCAAACTTTCTTGTGACAAACTTTTATCATTCTGCGAGTATAAAGCTATTTATTTTTGTCGTTTTCAAGAATTTTCAAGGCATAACTCTTGTGGCTGTTATAAAATATTAATTTCTTTTATAAATTGTTGTATTTATGAAAATTCATATAAGCTAGCTTACTTCTTGAAGGTTTATGGTCTTAAGAAGCACTAACATCATATCTTTGTACTTGCAAGTTGCTATTTTTTCTTGTTGTCTTGTTCTGGGTAGGTATCGTTCATTTTACCATTTACTTCATCCGTTAAAGACCATAAGAGCCTTTTGAAATGAGTGACCAGGTGTTGATGGGAAAAATTGACCGCTTGTCAACTGGAGGAGTGAATCCGGTCCGAGGTTGTCTACTTAACCCAAGCTGTTTGGATTGATCTGCTCCGACGGGTTTAGCGGCTTCATTAGCCGATTTAAGTCCTAAGAAAGCGAAAAACAAAACTAAAGAAAATAAAATAATTTAATGAATAACACTCGTTGAAAATTATATACAGATCTAATATATATTTACAATTTACTAACTAATATTTATAACATGAGTCTACTTATTATATGTATAATATATACAAATGACTTATTTCTAATATATATAGCATTTACAAAATGCAAATTTTAATCTAAATCTGCGAAAATCGAATATGGATTGATTTATTAAACAACATCAAAGCTATCATTCAATATTTTTGATTTATTTTTTAATAATGTTTATAAACAAGAAATGAAATAACCAACTGTCTAATTGAAAACAGAGATAACAAACAGTAGAACATGTTTAGGCTGCAGGAAATTTCTGTATTAATTAAACTAATGAAATAAAACTAACAAACTGACCTGTAATCACATCCCATATTTGTCCTGTGTATAGCATCCAATATTGCTGTTTGATGAGGCAAACCCGCAACAGGTCTTACAAATGCTTCTCGTAAACGTGAAGCAATAGTGATTGAATCTGAATGATAGAACATATAAGAGATATAGTAACAACAATCTTATAATTTCACAAGTGGCCACATTGAGATAAATCCTGCTGTGAAAACCTGTGTATAAATATTCAACGAATGATGAAGATAAATCTCCTAATCTCAAGTTTGAACCGAATAATTACTGTATGTTAAATATGGGACATAAAACATGGATATCATATAAATTTTATCATATCAATCTGCAATAAACCACGATAGCTAAAGCAATCACAATTTAACTACAAATCGAAATAATCATAACTTGAATAAAAACATGATATAGAGAAGCTAAAGTTGTACAAATATCATATTCCATTCAAGTCTGTAAATCGTAAATCCATATTTTTTTCCCCAGTCAGAGATGATCTCAAGTTTACAAAACCACATACTTATATAGGTTACAGGAACAAAACATTTCCTATTGATAACATCCAATCTGTTCCAAAAATGTGGGGGATGCAACCTCCCAGATTCTACTTGATACCAAAAACTAACAGCCTATTCTATTTAAAAACATAAAGATAGTATGTTGAGAGATGCCAACAGTGCTTCAAATCTCCTTAGAAATCAGAGGTTCCTAAAAACAAATAAAAATAAAATATTTCAGATGTATTTTCAATTATCAAAACAAGTAATTCGATTTTTTCTAACTAGCTACAGAATCTCACAATTTTGTAGCTAGTTATAATTATAACTAGAATCATATTTTATTCAATCAATCAAAACAAACTGAAAAATAATATGTGCAAACAAATCGTGTATGCTAAATTGAGAAAGATAGAATCATACTATACTTTTAAAAGGATCATACCTCAAATTAAGGGATTCAAACTGATCAAGCAATCTTTGAATTCACTATTGCAATCGTTGCTTCCACGTTCTTAAAAACAACAGACCCTGTGGTTCTTTGGCGTTTGTCTTTGGTTTGAGCTATAGATTGGAGTCTGCTATTCTCCTTCATTAGCAAATCCACCTGGTCTTCCAAGGATTTAAGCTGAGATTGTAGTAAAGGCACATCCTTGTAATACCTGTCGATCCAAGATCGACATTCATTACAATGCAGCTGTAGAGACTGTGTATTGGTAGTATTAACAGCAGGAGAATCATCCATTTGACATGTAGGTTCATCATAGAGTTTGATTCCAGAAAAGTCAGGATTGTCCTTTAGACATGGTGGTAAGTTGGTGACATAATCGTAGGGTCTGTCAAGACAAAGTCCATATGAGTATGGATACTCTTCGGCCAAGAACCTTTCAATTTCCGAATCAGAATCCTCACTTACCACAATTGTGTTTTGGTCTGCACAGGGCTTGGGTTTATTTCAAGCACATTGTGAAACCCAATGAGCGGCCTTTTTATTCTTATAATTGACATCGATGCTTCCTTTAAACTTTTTCCCTGTGGATTTTTTAACAGTCTTAACACAACCCTTAGGATGCGGATCCGGTTGAGTGTCGGGTTGGGTAGAATCAGGGTAGGTCAAGGGTTCCAAATTAGAGATAGGATCACAGGGCATGAGCGAAGGAGGAGAGATGGAAGGTTTAACAAGGGTTTATGTGATGACGGGTTTATCAACCTGTCCCTACTCACTACCAAAACCATTTCATAACAGAAAAGCATCCCAACAATCGTTGTTTAATTTCAATTGATGTATAATGATAATCTTGATTAAACAATGGTGGAACAAACTAGAATCAGACTTTTGCCTCTTAAACCGCTTTCCCATCTTGTAAAGAATTCGAAGGAGGAAATAGGACATGTTCAGGGGGAAATCGATAAATCTCATAAGAAATCGCAAGTGATACAAGAAAACCAACCCAAATCTTCCCTCACAGGTAACGAACTATTTCATAATATCTAACAGATCATGCCATCTAGGTTTTAAAGATGAGACAGGCATACCTCGGTCGCAACTGGTAATTCTCGTTGAGGTGAACAACAATGACCAGGGAAGCTCTTCAACCTTTGAGTTCTTGAACCACTTTTGCCCCACAGCTAGTAAACCGGTAGCTTGGCTTATAAAATCTTCATTTACCTCAAGCTGGACGTCTCCTATTTTTTCTCTGCAACCGTCGAATGTCAACGTGAATTCTTGAGCAACTCTTAGATTAAAACCCTTGAAATTTTCAATAAACCCACGCCAGCCGTTCCTTTCTAAGTCATCTTTGGAATTGTCAAATGATAAAAAGGTTTGGATTCCATTGGGCTCAATCCTCACCACAGGAGCCATGGCTAACAAAAGGTAATCAAAACGGGAATCAGAGGTAGGGTTTGATAGAAAAAACACAGAGCCATAGCCTTGAGTTTCCTCAATGCAATGCAAAGATAGTTCGAAATGGTAGGCAGGAGCATTAATCACCATGCGTGTGAAAGAGGTCATGTAGACCGAGGCCATGCAAGGCAATAATACCATGCTGTACCTCAAAATGACACCTTGGAATATTGGTACGCATAAGGATCAGAACAGTTGAAAACAATAGTATGCATATCCATGACTTGATCACAAAGATTAATGTATCAAATAAACATTGAACCATTAAAAAAATTTATGAATCAAAACCCCATTGATATTAATTGAATATTAAATGAGTGGAGGTTTTTTACTTATGTAACCAAGGCATGACTAGAGTCTAGGACCAAGGAGTTATAAACTAGGAAAACCATCAAGTTCATAGCGAAAGACGACAATTCGACAATAGACCATATGAACAGTTATCCTTTGATAAAAAATCGAAACCAAGTGTGAATTCCAGCCGTGAGTTTTCATGCTTACAGTCATGAAAACAAAAATCGAAAGGCAGGTATGTAGAAAGTGACAAGTGACAAGTGTCGTTTAGTGAGAAAGGTCGTGATGAGTAACGAGAATTTAAAGACCCTGTGTAGGCAGCTTGTAAAAATAGAGATTATATTATTGTTGCCAAAAATGGCGACACACTGGTAGAAGCAGTTATCTCTGCCAAATGAACGAGTTTGGATTAGGATAATCAGAAAAAACTTCGAATAAAAAACAACCCAAAAAAACTGTATAAACATCATTATCAATTATAAGCATTCCAGTTTTAGATTATTGTTATTTTCAAGAGACGAAAACTGACAACAATCTTAACAGAAGAAAGTCACGATATTAAAGTTAAAAACTTCAATACTGTTGACAGAGCCGCTGCTGCCAACAGGCGCCCATAGCCTTGACAAGGATGTCATTTAACCCACTCCGATATCTGTATCCTGCCAAGAAGTTCTAGATCAGAACAAAGGACATTTAAGTTCAAAAGAATCCATATCTGAGAGTTTTCATATACCTAACATTGCTTCGCTGCCAGCAGGCCTGTTCAGTAACTCGACGAAGTTATCTTGGCATCATGCATGCATTTACCCACTGCTAGCAGACCTATTCAGTATCCCGACGGGTTTACAAGCACTTCCCACAGCTCTTTGAAGGTTTATTTATTTTTAAAGATTTTTTAATAGAGCGGGGTGACGCTGAAAATTTTGGTTTTTGGACACATCGTAGTAAATTGCAGATCTTGACAAATTTTCTTAGTTGTCCTTCATTAAGATCTAGAAATAGTTTTTTTAATAAAACTGACTTTTGAGAGCAGGGAGACATCTCTGAGTTGTTCTCTTAAGGAACAGGGACAACGTAAGAAGAATTTTTATGGATGATCATGAGTAACTTCAGTTACAGATTGAAATCAAGAAACGCTTTTCAAACAAGTTTTCTTTAACATGGCTGCAAACTTCAGAAAAATATCATAATTGATGCTTAAACAACCTTCAGTAGTCATTTTTAGAGGGGAAATTTTTCTGTTCTCTTTGTTTGAACTAGCCCATGGTGCAGGCATGTGCATCTCAAAAAAGAAAAACTAGTAAGCATAAGGGAAAAATTAAAACAAGCCAACAAAGAAAAACAAACAACAAGCAAAACAAAAATATTTACACAGTGTACAAGGGAGTATCATCAGGCGAAGTACCTTTTTAGAGCTTGGCCATTCACCGGAAAGGTGTCTAGCTGTCCCTCTAAATTCTGTAATTGGAAGGAACTGGGACCCAATTTCTTAACAATTAAGAATGGTCCTAGCCACAAGTTCTGAAACTTTGTATGCTCTCCTTTTCCCTCATGCGGTTTGTCCCATTTTAGGACAAGGTCACCTACCTCAAAATTTCTGTCAGAGGCAGAATTGGAATCAAACCAATTTTTAACAATGAGTTGATGTTGATCCAATTTCCATTTCGTTTGAGCCCTCACTTCTTCTAATTTTAACAAAGTGTTAATTCGATTCTCCAAAGGGGGACAGTCCTCTTCTTGTACTTTCTGCGATAGCTGCAGAGAGGGAAGGAGGACATATGGTGGAATAATCGCCTCCCTGTCGTAAACGAGAAATAAAGGTGAGTTACCCACAATAGTTTTAGGAGTTACTCTATCAGCCCAGATTGCGTTTAACAGTGCGTTATGCCATTTTTTATGGTTTTCAAAGACCGTTCTCTTGATAATTTTGATCAGATTTTTATTAGTCGATTCTGCCAAACCATTGCCTTGGGGGTAATAGCTGGCATGATACTTTAATTTAATTCCCTTTTCTAGAGAGAAATCACTCATATCAAGAGATGAAAAATAAGAAGCATTATCAAATACCAGGCATTCAGGGATACCAAAACGAGTAATAATATTTGAATTCAAGAAAGATATTACCTAGCTGGTATTTACAGCTTTTAATGGGGAAGCCTCAGACCACCTAGTGAAGTAATATGTGGCTGTTATGATATACTTATGTTGCTGTGAGGATGGCGGATTGATATGGCCTATAATATCTAGACCCCACTGCTGAAAAGGGGAGTCTACTAAAACTGGTTGCAGAGGAAAGGCTGGTTTCTGTATCCGTCCAGATGCTTTTTGACAAATTGCACACTTGCGGCACAAAGCATGAGCATCTTTAAAAAGGGTAGGCCAGTAATAACCTGCTCTTAATACTTTATGGGCAGTTTTATCTCCACCAAAATTCCCACCAGCTTCTCCTGTGTGCAATTCCAATAAGACCTTTTCTGCTTCATCTTTCTCAAGACAACGCATTAGTACTCCATCAAAATTTTGACGAAACATAATACTATTAATCAACTGAAAAGAAGTAGATTTTAATCTTAGTGCTCTTCTTTTTGTGAGATCCAGGTGACGGGGAGTTGATCCATGTTCAAGACAAATTTTATATCATCATACCAGGGACTAACAGGGTTTTGTGCACAACAGATTTGATTTTGATAGAGCTGTCCTGGATTCAACATATCATTTTCCTCTTGCTGTCCTGCAGTTGAATCAACGACTAACTTGCATAGCCCTTGGCCTATTACTATTTGTGCTGGGGTGATTTCTATGTCATACTCTTGCAAGGATGTGACCCAGTTTGCCCTTTTTTCGCCTAGTTCTTTCTGTACTAACAAATTTCTGACAACCAGGTAAGGGACAATGATTTTCGTCCTAGATTTCAAAAGATAAGATCGGAAGTGCTTTACTGCTTTGAAAACAACGTAGTCTTGCTGATCTATTGCTGGGTAATCAAGTTCTGCCCCTTTGAAGGTTGAGCTCATAAAGGCAATTGGGACTTCGTTGTTTTCAACATTCTTTTGAGTTAGGACAACGGCGTATGAATGCTCGAAAGCAAACATGTAGAGGGTGAAATATTGCAAAAAGTCGGGGCTCATTAGAGAAGGAGCGTCTATTATGGCCTTTTTTATTGAATCAAAAGACTGGCTTTCTAAAGGTCCCCAATGGTACTGTACATCCTTTTTTATTAGGTTTTGTAATGGTCTCGCCATTTTTGAAAAGTTGGGGACGAATCTCCTAACAAAGTTTATCTGACCTAAGAAATATTGCATAGGATTTTTTGACGAGGGAGGGGGAAGTTTCGAAATGAATTGAGTTCTTTCAGGGTCAATAATAATCCCTTCGCTCGATACAATAAATCCTAGGAGTTTACCTTGTTCTACTGTGAAGATAGATTTTTTAGGATTCAAAGAAATGTTGTACTTACGACATCGTTGTAGAATGGATCTTAAATGAGCTAGATGATCTTCTTTTTTTTTCGAGAAGACAGTAACGTCATCCAAGTAAACTACAACATATTGATTGATTAAGCCTTGGAAAGTGATTTCCATCGCTCTCTGGAAAGTGGCACTGACATTTATGAGTCCAAAGGGCATCTTTCTATAAGCATAGGTGCCCCACGAAGTGCGGAAGGTGATTTTGAGTTGGTCTGGAGGGGACATCAGGACTTGGTTATACCCTGAAAAACCATCCAACAAGGATAATCTTTCAAAACCAGATACCTGTTGAAGGATCTATTCCATGGGAGGGACAGGGTAGTTGTCTTGATCAGACGTTCGATTAAGATTTCGGAAATCGACACATAGTCAGATTTCACCACTCTTATTTCGGACATGGACAAGATTAGAGACCCATTGTGTGTGCCTAACTGAGAAGATTATCTTAGCATTCAAGAATTTGTTTAATTCCTTCTTGACAGTTGGTTCGAGTTTTGGGTGCATTTTCCTTAACTTTTGTTGAAAAAGTTGGGTTTGGGGTTTCATAGGAATAACATGTTGTAGGATGTTAGGATCAAAGGTTTTTAGGTCATCGTACGTCCAAGCAAAAACATCTTTGAATTCCTTAAACAATTTAATAAACGCTGCTTTTTCTTGCTCAGAACACCCCACCCCTAAATTAATGCACTGTGGGTTGTCTTTAGTTCCCAAATTTACTTTTTCATCCGTCAAAGAGGAGCTATTCATTTTACAGTTCAATGATTTTTTGAACTTATCGTGAAGATCATAAAATTTTTCTAATCTAACTAAAGATTTTGGGATAGAGTTTACCATGTCTGATGAAGTTTCTGGAGATCTTGGATCTGGTATTACCGTAAAGTCACGAAGATTTTCGTCATGAGTACCTTCATCGATTACCGTGCCCTGGAAAGTTTCTTCCATATGCAGGAAACTTATAATCTGTTGATTGTCATCGAAGTCTCTCCAATTCATGATGTTGTCTGGGATGGATGGTCTGAACAACAGTTTGACGGAGAATGCATTCGGAGATAAGCCTTCTGCAGGGAAAAGTTTTGAAGCTACGCTAGTTAACAAATCAACTTCCAAATTATTCAATCTATGAATAGAATTTATGTTAAATGCGGCAAGCTTATTCATCAAATTCCATACCTTAGTTTGATAGATTTTAAGGTGCGGAGATAAACAGTGGATAGAATTTTTTACCTGTCTAACCACGATTTTCGAATCACCAAAGACAGTCAAATTTTGAACGTTCATATCTAATTCTTTTCTGAGGCCTTGCAATAGTGCCTCATATTCGGTCGTGTTGTTTGTACATTCGAATTCTAACCTGCAAGCAATCAAGGTCTTGTTACCTGCTGTATCGATGATCATGCAGCCTGCACCAGCTCCTTCCTTGGATTTTGACCCATCAAAGTAAAGAGACTATATTTGATTATTGTCGGTTGCATGTGACCATCGGGCAAAAACTGCTGGTTGCGTATATGTCAAAATTTCAGACTGTTGTTCCGGGTTAGTGATAGTGGAAGTTTCGGCCATGAAATTACCAAAAAACGTATCCATCCCCTGTATTTTGGGCGAATCAACAGAAGGAGTGAATGGTTCATTGGGATCATTTAAATCAGTCACCGTGAACTTTAGATAATGTTCACGATTTACCTTGATTCTGTTGGGCTTTCCACTCTCGGGCAGCCACAAGTGAGACCAGTCAGTCGCAAAATAACTGTGTAATTGTTCTGACCAGTCTCTACTTTAAAACATACCATAAACTTCTGGGATATCTACAACAATAATATCAATCACTTGATGAACTTTAGGATTAGACGACAATCTTATAAGCACATTTCTCAATTCGCCTATAACTTTAACACTAGTTCGATCAAGCTGGATAATCTTCAAGGTGGATGGTTGAAATTTGGCATTAATCTTTTGAAAAATAGACCAAGGCATTACGTTAGATGATGCTCCTAAATCTACCATGCAGTTATGCACATTCCTATTGAAAATTTCAAAAGTTAACAAAAATGGAGGGACATTTCTGCGAGTACTAATAGTGGAAGCTTGTTGCTTTTTACTCGCAGCCTCTAAAACTGATTTATCTACATTTGTTACATTATTTATAGGAAGGTCTCTTTTTTCATGAGGATCAGAAGTAGTTTTGGTGGAGGCCTTCTGAGGAACTTTGTGGTTGTTCTGAACACCTTTGTTACTGCTTGGATTGCCATTTTTGCTGTTCTCTGCAATATTTTGTAGCATTTTTTGTAGAAGAAAAGGAAATTTTAATAATTCATAAACATAAATGTTAGCCCTAATATTTTTTAGATCTTCAACCAAATCATAATCTAAGCCTGGGTTTACTAAATTATGTTTAGTCTCAGTTGATTTAGACTATTTTGGAGGCAAAGTCGTAGTGATTTCAGAAGAAGGCTTGTTTGTTGTCTTACTCCTAGTATTGTAAGGATGCACTGTTTCAAAATTAGCTTGAAAAATACTATCCGAAAAATGTCCAAAAATGTTTGGAGAGGATTCATCTTCTTCTACTATCTCTTGTTCAACTACTTCTTCAGGGATCTCGGGAGGCATCAAGTTATCATGTGCTTCTAGAATCGTTTGAATAGCGAATTGCAGGCTTTCTAGATTTAGGCCTTCAGTATTTGAATTAGGTCGGTTGGTGGGAAAAGGCTTCCTAAAAGGGGGTTTGTAAGGTCCTTTGATCGAAGAAGCTTCTTCATTCGTCCTTTTCAAATCTATAACTTGGTTGGATAGTTTTTGAACGAATTTCTGTAAGTTTTCTAAATCCGAGCTTTCAGGTTGAGCTTTGTTTTGGGAAGGCCTAGGGAGGATTTCGATTTTCTTTTTGGAAGATGAACTAGTCTCTGTCTCATTGCTAGTAGTGTCTTTTAAGCTGAGGATGTCTTTCTCGATTTGACTGGCCTCTTCGAAGGCTTCTAACAATGTGGATTTCTTGGATCTCTTTACCCAAATGGCTATGCTTTGATGTAAGGCTTTCATATAATATGCTATAATTAGATTCTCGGTAGGCATTGAATCCGTAGGGATTCGGTTCTTTAGTGTCAAGAACCTTTGATTAAAGTCTTTGATCTTTTCTTTGGGGTTCATTCTTAAACTAGAAATCTCCATGACTAGAACTTCAGGAGACTTGTCGTCTCCGAACTTCTCAAGAAAACAGGATTCAAACTTCTCTCATGACACGATGGTGTGGGGCTATTGGGAAAAGTACCAGGTAGAGGCATTTCCCTCAAAGGTGTAGGGAAACAATCTACAGACTACGTCTTCATGCTCAACACTATGGAGTCTAATGGCTAACATAAATTTTTTGATGTGATCTTTGACGATGTGTTTAGAGTCTGGGTCAAATTTAGGGAACCATTTCTCCGGGTGTTTGGGTAAGGGATGCTGAGGCCTAGGTATGGCCACTACATCTTGGTCGAGACAGGGTCTGGCGAGATTGTTTTGGTTGGCCATAGGTGTGGGTGGTGTCGAAGGCTAGGATGAGGAACTTCCTTCGTTAGAGGATTCTTCTCCAGAAGAAGAAGGAGATGAAGGAGGTGGTGATGGTGGTATACCGGATCCTCCTGCTGCAGGAGTGAGGATTGGATCTGTAGGGTTTAAAGTAAGGTCAGTGCCTCCAAGTTGAACTCTGATATCAGAGAAGTCTAATGGTTGGTCCAAAGGTCAGTTTGGTTGTCTTAAATGGGCGAAGGCACTGTGCATTCTTATGAGAGATTGGCGAACAATCTCTTGTATGTCACCACCCGTAGGATTTGGAGTTACTGGTTCAACTGTGATCTATAGATTGTCGTTTGATGTGGTTGCTGTTTGAGGGACAATGTTGTCATCTAAATGACTTCTAGTCACTATAGGTGAGTGGGTAGGTGGTGGAGGAGTCTTACGACCACCTCGTGCCATTAATAATTTTCAGGCCCTCCTTCTAGCGCCATTTTTTGACGGGGGAAATTGATCGCTCGTCAACTGGAGGAGTGAATCTGGTCCGGGGTTGTCTACTTAACCCAATCCGTTTGGATTGATCCACTCCGATGGGTTTAGTGGCTTCGTTAGCCGATCTAAGTCCTAAGAAAGCGAAAAACAAAACTAAAGAAAAAAAATAATTTAATGAATAACACTCGCTGAAAATTATATACAGATCTAATATATATTTACAGTTTACTAACTAATATTTATAACATGAGTCTACTTATTATATGTATAATATATACAAATGACTTATTTCTAATATATATATAACATTTACAAAATGCAAATTTTAATCTAAATCTGCGAAAATCGAATATGGATTGATTTATTAAACAACATCAAAGCTATCATTCAATCTTTTTGATTTATTTTTTAATAATGTTTATAAACAAAAAATGAAATAACCAACTGTCTAATTGAAAACAGAGATAACAAACAGTAGAACATGTTTAGGCTGCAGGAAATTTCTGTATTAATTAAACTAATGAAATAAAACTAACAAACTGACTTGTAATCGCATCCCATATTTGTCCTATGTATAACATCCAATCTCGCTGTTTGATGAGGCAAACCTGCAACAGGTCCTACAAATGCTTCTCGTAAACGTGAAGCAATAGTGATTGAATCCGAATGATAGAACATATAAGAGATATAGTAACAACAATCTTATAATTTCACAAGTGCCCACATTGAGATAAATCCTGTTGTGAAAACTTGTGTATAAATATTCAATGAATGATGAAGATAAATCTCCTAATCTCAAGTTTGAATAGAATAATTACTTTATGTTAAATATGGGACATAAAACATGGATATCATATAAATTTTATTATATCAATCTGCAATAAACCACGATAGCTAAAGCAATCACAATTTAACTACAAATCGAAATAATCATAACTTGAATAAAAACACGATATAGAGAAGCTAAAGCTGTACAAATATCATATTCCATTCAAGTCTGTAAATCGTAAATCCATAGTTTTTGCCCCAGTCAGAGATGATCTCAAGTTTACAAAACCACATACTTATATAGGTTACAGGAACAAAATGTTTCCTATTGATAACATCCAATCTGTTCCAAAAATGTGGGGGATGCAACCTCCCAGATTCTACTTGATACCAAAAACTAACAGCCTATTCTATTTAAAAACGTAAAGATAGTATGCTGAGAGATGCCAACAGTGCTTCAAATCTCCTTAGAAATCATAGCTTCCTGAAAACAAATAAAAATAAAATATTTCAGATGTATTTTCAATTATCAAAACAAGTAATTCAAATTTTTCTAACTAGCTACAGAATCTCACGATTCTGCAGCTAGTTATAATTATAACTAGAATCATATTTTATTCAATCAATCAAAACAAACTGAAAAGTAATCTGTGCAAACAAATCGTGTATGCTAAATTGAGAAAGACAGAATCATACTATACTTTTAAAAGGATCATACCTCAAATTAAGGGATTCAAACTAATCAAGCAATCTTTGAATTTACTATTGCAGTCGTTGCTTCCACATTCTTAAAAACAACAGACCCTGTGGTTTTTTGGCGTTTGTCTTTGGTTTGAGCTACGGATTGGAGTCTGCTATTCTCCTTCATTAGCGAATCCACCTGGTCTTCCAAGGATTTAAGCCGAGACTGTAGTAAAGGCACGTCCTTGTAATACTTGTCGATCCAGGATCGACATTCATTACAGTGTAGCTGTAGAGACTGTGTATTGGTAGTATTAATGGCTGGAGAATCATCCATTTGACATGTAGGTTCATCACAGAGTTTGATTTCAGAAAAGTCAGGATTGTCCTTTAGACACGGTGGTAAGTTGGTGACATAATCGTAGGGTCTGTCAGGACAAAGTCCATATGAGTATGGATACTCTTTGGCCAAGAACCTTTCAATTTCCGAGTCGGAATCCTCACTTACCACAATTGTGTTTTGGTCTGCACAGGGCTTGGGTTTATTTCGAGCACATCATGAAACCCAATGAGCGGCCTTTTTATTCTTATAATTGACATCAATGTTGCCTTTAAACTTTTTCCCTGTGGATTTTTTAACAGTCTTAACACAACCCTTAGGATGCGGATCTGGTTGAGTGTCGGGTTGGGTAGAATCAGGGTAGGTTGAGGGTTCCAAATTAGAGATAGGATCACAGGGCATAAGCGAAGGAGGAGAGATGGAAGGTTTAACAAGGGTTTCTGTGATGACAGGTTTATCAACCTGTCCCAACTCACTACCAAAACCATTTCGTAACAGAAAAGCATCCCAACAATCGTTGTTTAATTTCAACTGATGTATAATGATAATCTTGATTAAACAATGGTGGAACAAACTAGAATCAGACTTCTGCCTCTTAAACCGTTTTCCCATCTTGTAAAGACTTCGAAGGAGGAAATAGGGCATGTTTAGGGGGAAATCGATAAATTTCATAAGCAATCGCAAGTGATACAAGAAAACCAACCCAAATCTTCCCTCACAGGTAACGAACTGTTTCACAATAGCTAACAGATCATGCCATCTAGGTTTTAAAGCTAAGACAAGCATACCTCGGTCGCAGTTGGTAATTTTCCTTGAGGTGAACAACAATGACTAGGGAAGCTCTTCAACCTTTGAGTTCTTGAACTACTTTTTCCCCGCAACTGGTAAACCGGTAGCTTGGCTTATAAAATCTTCATTTACCTCAAGCTGGACGTCTCCTATTTTTGCTCTGCAACCGTCGAATGTCAACGCGAATTCTTGAGCAACTCTTAGATTAAAACCCTCAAACTTTTCAATAAACCCATGCCAGTCATTCCTTTCTAAGTCATCTCTAGCATTGTCAAATGATAACAAGGTCTGGATGCCATTGGGCTCAATCCTCACCACAGGAGCCATGGCTAACAGAAGGTAATCAACACAGGAATCGGAGATAGGGTTTGATAGAAAAAACACAGAGCCATAGCCCCAAGTTTCCTCAATGCAATGCAAAGACAGTTCGAAATGGTAGGCATGAGCGTTAATCACCATGCATGTGAAAGAGGTCGTGTAGACCGAGGCCATGCAGAGAAATAATACCACACTGTACCTCAAAATGACACCTTGGCATATTGGTACGCATAAGGATTAGAACAGTTGAAAACAATAGGACACATATCCATGACTTGATCACAAAGATTAATGTATCAAATAAACATTGAACCATTAAAAAAATTTATGAATCAAAACCCCATTGATATTAATCGAATATTAAATGAGTGGAGGTTTTTTACTTATATAACCAAGGCATGACTAGAGTCTAGGACCAAGGAGTTATAAACTAGGAAAACCATCAAGTTCATAGTGAAAGACGACAATTCGACAATAGACCATATGAACAGTTATCCTTTGAT
>CBVK0101124528.1:0-10782 GCA_900067695.1 Picea abies | reverse complement strand
ATCTAAAGATATCAGACCTGTACATGTAACAAGATAAAAAAAAACATAAATAAAAACATTATAAACAAAAGGTTAAAGACAAAATGCATATATGTTGTTCTATTAAGTTTTTGGAATCACTTGTCCATTCTGTAGTCCTGGAAGAAATGTTTTGGATAAGAGACTTTAAAGATTGGAAAAATTAATACATAAATGATAATAATTAAGCATGTATTGATAAAAAAGATTAAAGCTATTTAAATCAATGCATAATCAATTATTCAAAGAATATGAACATATTATAATGAAAATAAAACCATTTTACTTACAACACAAAAGCCATTAAGCAACCTAGAATTCCATATTCTTCTTTGAAAATACTCGTCCATTCTCCCAAAGATTCTAGCCATCCATTACTCCATTTGAAAAGAAATAAAAAATTTACAAAAGAAATAATATACAAAATAGAAAGGATTAAAATCCTCCTCTCCAAATCTTTTGATCCCCATGGCTCTGATCTGTCTCATATAATTATAAAATGAATGAACAGTCTGGACATCACTATTAATTTCCGCCACCTGAAATTTGTCTCTAAAAGAGACCCAAATATCTCTTAAATCATGAATTTGTTTGGGAAAATTTCCAAGTGGAAGGTAAATGGATCCATTCTGGTTCTGGGTTTTCAACCATTTCTTCAAATTCTTCACGGTTTGTCTGAGATCAGTTCTGCAAAATCGTCTGTCTGATCTTGACATCTTTCCAAATTTTATCTTTTGTTGCTCATAAAATTATATGTAGAAATCCAAAATTATTTTTGGATCAATCATCTTGAACGTATTTGGATAATAAAATCAATACGTGATCAGATCTGTATCAAATATTTGATAATAGAAACATGTGAAACAAAAAGAAACCTAGATTAATAACCTAAAAATTGTGAATAAAACAAAATCTAGAAAAATAAAAAATGAATTCAAACTAACTATAAGTTATAAACAAACATTATTTATAATTTGTTTTCAAATATGATCTAAAAGCTTCAAGTTAATGGAGAAAAAATATTAATTTTAGTTTTTTAAAAAATCAAACAAATTATAGATAATTCTTTGATTATTATTATTTTGAAATGAGATGCAAAATGAAAAAAAAAATTAATTAATTAACATCACCAAATGATTTCCTGAAAATGAGAAACCAACCAAGATATTATTTGATGAATTATTGAACACATTATTCAAAATAGTCAAACTTGCTAATGAACCAAAGAATAAACACATAATCATAATTTAAATGAAAGTAAACATTCGATAAAAATTAAAATTGAGATTTTATGCTCATTTATAACTTTTGACATATGCTCTTGTAATAAATGTCTCATACTAAAGTGAATTTCTTAATTTTGTCTCAAACAAAGCCAAGGAATGGAACTATTTGAAAAGGTTGATTCTGTAGCTCATTATAATTATCAAGATTCTAATAGGGGCTCTTTAAATTTTAAAAAAATATAGGGGGAGTTGTTGGGGCCCAACATACCTATATCGCAATATTCAACCTCTTCTAGATGAGGCTATAAAGTGGATTTCACAGGGATTTCATCGTGATTAAATAAAATTTATAAGGGGATCAGGCCTTTAGGGATCTGATTATTTTTCAATACAAGCATGGGATGATTTGCAATTTTGTCTTGAAACTCTTGGGGATCTTCCTCTTCCTGCATGATCCAAGCAAGATCATTATGATTTTCCTGGTCGACATGTGTTTCAACAAAGTCATCTACCATTTCTAAAAAAATTGTGAGTTGTTTATCATCCTCAAAAACTTGCCAATGTTTTATGTTATTCGGTATCAAGGGCCTATGTATCATCTCTATATGGTATTTAAGTTTGAAAACCATTGGAGGTGTGAAGGTCAAGGATGCTTTATCTAGCGAATCAAATCATTGATTTTCATCCTTAGGGATGTAATGAACTTTAGCTGATGAAAAGAAGTTCTCAATCAGATCCCAAGCATAGTTTCTATAAGCTCTCAACCTCGGGTTCTTAGCCTGGTATTGATGATTTATTTTTTTTATGATTAGTTTAGCATCACCGTAGACTTCTAAGTTTTTGATCTTTAATGTTTTGGCAGCTTCTAATCATAGGACTAGAGCCTCATATTCACAAATTTTGTTAGTATAATCAATGTCCCATTGTAGTCTATAAGAATAAGGTATAATGAACTCGTCATCGGGTTCCATGAACAACACTCCATCTCCTGCTCCTTCACAAGATGAAGCACCATCAAAAAACATTTTCCAAACTACTGAAATATATACATCTTTATTTATTTCTTCTTATTTTTTCTTTTTTTTACAACTTTCTTCTATACATACATCAATATCACCATCAATAGATAGAATATAATTCCTTAAATCTTGATCATCAATATAAACAAGGTAGTTATTTGGATTAAGTGGGTCACTTACTGTAAACACCAACCTAGTTTCTTTGTACAAGTGAGTGAACTGTCCTCGAAAAATTAGGATCATGGCATACATCATATCGAGTTGGAGGGATCCTCCAAGTTTGGCACCCCAAGACCTGGATAACAACATGCCATACTTTGGGGGTATGTCAGTGATAACCACATCCATTAGAACTCTCTTCACAGGTATCTGTGCAATATTAACCACTAAGTCTTTTATCATACCTATACATTTGAATTTTCTTGAATCAAATGAATACATATCTCCATAAGGTCGAGTGATTTCAAGAACAAGTCTATCCATAATTGCTTTAGGAATTACATTGTGAGAGGCTCCAGAATCCAACATGCAGTTATGAAGAAGGTGATTATGCACAGTTAGTGTGATATAGAAAGGGGAAACGGTATCTCTATCACCTTCAAAATGTGGACCAAAAATTATATTAGGCTTGTCATCTTCTAGATTTATCATGTCAACCTTACTTTCAGTATCTGAAAAATTAATTATTTTAACAATTTGCTTTCTGTATATTGGGTTTTTTTCTAGTCTGACAAGAGGTATAGGAATTTTGATTTTATTAATATCATTTTGCATATTAAAATTTCCCATTGGTCTATCAAATTCTTTTTTTTATTCTTCTATCCCTTTCCTTTTAGTTTTATTTTTTCGTGAGGTTTTTTTTTTTTTTCCACGGGATTCTCTGTTTGCCTTGTGTTGATGAATGATGTTTTTGTTGGCTTTGCATTAGTAGGTTTTGTGCTAGAAGCTTTGGTTCTAAGAGTCTTCTTTTCAGCAGCTTTTGGAACTGCCTCATCTGTTTGCCCCCTTAGCAAGATTTTTTTCACTGGGGTGGTTGTGACGTTCCTGTCTCTAGGACTTAGATTGTACTTCTGGTTGAGTTTAGCCATTATGTCATCAACGATTCCTTGATAGGTTGAATCTTTTGTAATCTCGTTGTTCTTGTTATTTTCGGATCTGTATTATGTTTTTAAGGATTTTTCATAATATTGTTTTGTTAAACAAGGATTTTGATAGTCATCACCAATATTATTTATGTCTTCTTCTAACTCCTCAAACTCTTGCATGTATTCTCCTCCTATAAATTTTTCACTTTTAAAGGGGGCTCGGAATTTTTTTATCCTCATTCTTAATTTTTCTTTATTGAGTTTGAGGGTTGGGATTCCTTCTGAAATCATTTCTAGGGAAATTTTCATTCTTTGATTGGTCTAATTCCATTCATGAGATCTTATTTGAAAATTATTTAATTATCCTCACCATGTTATCCATCTTGTCTTCATAAGACCTACCTAATCCAAAGGGTCCCGCTTGGTCTCTGTATCATCTTGTTTCCCCATTTATTGTTTCAAACTTTGTTTGTATCTTACCTTATGCCATCATATTTTATTCTATTTCTAAGAAATCATATTTCATTTTAGTGAGGTCTACTAATCTTCTCTCCTTCAACAACAGGGAAAAATTAGGATCAAAATCTCCTGCGAAAGTTACGTTCACTTCAGGTTGGGAACATTTGAACTTGACTAGAATTTTATTATATAATTTATTAAACCTTTGGGTAAATCAAGAACTGATTCAAAGTTTTTATTTGTCAGAGCTCCAAATTCAGTTAGATAGTAGAGATGGTATTTCCTTTATACCCATTGTTTGATAAAATCATTTTCCAATTCATCGTATGACCGTATTGATCCTGCTGCTAGACCTCAGAACCAGGTTCTCACCTCTCCTTCAAAAGTATGAACCAGGATTCTCGAATAAACATCCTCATGTTCAATACCAAGGATGTCCACAAATTGATCAAATAAATTGATGTGTCAGTTGCGGTTAAATCACCTTCTCTTGTGAATTTTGATAGTTTTTTCATGTAATTTTCAAGTAGATTGTGGAGAGGAATTGGGAGGACCAAAGGAGAATACCTAGAAGCCACTTTGGAAAATATTCAAGGGAGTGGTACTTGACCACCTAATCTTCCTCCCCCAGGACCACCTAAGGCTCCACCCCCAACCCCACCTCCTCCAACCGCAACCATTAATAATTTAGAGGGTGAAACTTGGAGATTATAAGGAAGAGTTTTAAAGGGGTGTGGTAACCCTTCTATTTGGGCTGAATAGGGAAATATGATTTCAGGAAACTAGTCATCAAGGGATAGGAAACTTGAAAAATAAGGACTTGGAAATCTTGGGCTCGTTTCTTTGGACACACAGGGTGAATATATAGGAGAATCAATAGGAGTCAAGTCAAGGTATACAATATATTTGTTAGAGTTCTAAGAGATGGGAAACTGAACTTCGGGAAGTGAAGAAATTTCAATTGAAGCGGGGAGTGAGATAGATATTTTACTTCTATAGGTGAGAGGAATAGTTGAGAAAGTCTCAGTTTTAAATTCAGGTAAGACCAATCCAGGCTCTAGGGTTTCAATTCAATTGCTAGATAGTTCTCCAAAAAGGAGTGAAGTATTTGAATTTTCAGGTAGATCCTTAGTTTTCTAATGTGTGAATTTAGGTTGATAAATCTTATTTGTCGATGAAGCAGTTTGTTTAAGGTATCTTCTTGATTTCAAATTTTTCTCTGGTTCGGATATACGTGAAGTCTATTTCTCATCTGGATTCTTCCTGGTATTCTTTCGGTTAAAAGCCAATTTATTAATCATGGAGTCACCAAGTGAAATATGAAAGTAGCCTTATAATGTTTTCAATCTTTGTTCACTACCAAAGAAAGAAATTATCAATGTCGTTCC
This sequence comes from Picea abies, assembly GCA_900067695.1. Taxonomy (NCBI): domain Eukaryota; kingdom Viridiplantae; phylum Streptophyta; class Pinopsida; order Pinales; family Pinaceae; genus Picea; species Picea abies. Next base: position 5,587 of record CBVK0101124528.1, on the reverse strand, counting down.
TCCCAGGGAAAATAGTTTCGTTTCTTCATCCATGACAACAATGCCAAAAATATTTTCTTGAGTTTATACTTAAGGATTTAAAATATAAAGTCTAGGCATCCGAAAAAGGTAGAGGGAGTTAAGGTATAAAATGTATTAGTTACTAAAAAGAAAATCTATGGTTGGTTTCTTAATTGTCTCTGTCTAGCTTCCCAGTGTTCCAGGATGATAATATATCACTCAATTGCTACCCATGAAATTTCTAATTACACCTAGGTGTGTTCTGTCTGCAAGATAGTGTTAAATAAGTTTAAAGAAATGTTAATTTGGTCTGAAAGGTTGGGTTCTATATTGGGTTGTCTTGTAACCATTACAGTCATGAAGGATAAAGGTTAAAAACTTTATTAGTTTATTTTCAAGGTTTTCTATTTTTGTTTTAGATTATAAGAGAAAAGTTCCCAAACTTAAATTAATAATATAATAGTTTCACAGGCCGTTTCCCATTCCTGATTCAAATTCAAAAAAATCACGCAAGTGATGGGGGAAGAACATAAAGTTGTTTAAACAAGGTGAGGCATCAATCATGGAGGAATCTCACTTTGCAACAGAGGAAGAAGAAAGATGAGAGATCTCTAATGAAGCATAAAAATATAGTAATATGAATAATCTATAGGTCTTGAGCCTGCTAATAGCAAGCATGGAGGAAAGACTGTAAACAATTAGATAACCAAATAACTTCTAGCAACAATAGATGTTGTACTAAATTGCATTTAAGCATTCATCAAATATAAGGGAAAGATGTTGAAAATGAAAGTAAAGAGGCACACGTAACTCAAGGTTGACAGAATTTGGAATCTTCGTTTTGTATTCTCATTAATCACTGTAAATGAAGAAAGATTCTCTAGTACAATCAACCGCAAAAAATCCTTTTCTCAGTCTTATGAAATTATATTTATACAAAGTCACCAATACTTGACGGTTGGTAATTTCCTTACTCCTAGGGACTAACGGTTACAAAAATGCAAACTTGAACTATTTGCATGGTTATATTTTACTTTTCTATCATCTTGATAATATTATCCTAAAACATGATACTTCATTGCTTCTTTGAATTATCTCCTTCTTTTAGTCTGAGACATTCAATACATTTTTCTAGAAAATGCACAAAAAATCTAGGAGGCTTTGGTATATCCTTTGTCTCGAACAGATAAATCTTCCTCTAAATTTTCAGAAATTGGTATTCAAACCCTTTGTTAGCAAAATTATATGATTGCAATTTTAAATTTGGCTTCACCAACCACCTATCTATTTGTGTAACATCAACCTCTTTTAAGTGCGAAATTTCTATCTGAATTTCATTCAAATTCTCTTTGAGTTTCAGTTGATGTCTTACAATATTGATCTTCTCTAATAGCCCAGGAAAATCATCATTACCGATGCTTAATGATCCTTTGTCTAGTAAATCAAAGGTCTCTTCGCAATCATCCTTGAATTCCCTGGTCATTTTCTTACTTTCTTCTATGTTGGCCTCCCATACTTTAAGCATGATATCACCCCTGATCTGCTCTGCAATAGACAACCTTGGAGTTTCTGATACCTCTTCTTTTGCCAAAAGTACAACTGCCTTTTGAAAATTAGCTCGGGCTGCTTTAGCCTCTTTTTCTTTAAAAACAATGTTATTGAAAGATTGACTTACCTCTCGGAAATAGTTCTGAATAGCCTCTACTTTAGAAATTAATCTTTGTTTCTCTGCTTCTATATTCATATGCACCTCAAGTGCCTAGGATTGAAAAACTTTTAAATCTATCACCTAATTTTGAATAGAATTCAACCTATCCTGCAATTGTGTTGCTAATTCTTCCTGATGGATGACCTGTCCCTGAAAGGCTTGCATCTACTTATACATCTCATCCAAGATAGATTTGAGCATTTTAATATCTTGATTGTCAGTAGCTCTATCTTTTTCCAGTGCTTTATTTATTTCCTCTCTAATACTATTCTCTGAGTTCTTTATTTGGCCTTGCATCTGGGCTATCATTTGATTCTTCTACTTAAACCTTGTTTTTAGATTGTCAACTAAAAATAAGTTAGTCATTGCCAAAGCTCCCATAGAGCCTGCTACCTAAGTGGAGAAATCTTCCTCTTCTAAGTTTTGTCCAACTATGAGCACTATGTGTTCCTTTACCATTGTGCCTTCTCTCAAATTAATTTCCTGTTTCACTACTTATTTCCTCTTCTTACTGAAAAAATAATTAGAGGAAGGTATCTCTTCTGTAGAGATTGGAGTGAGGTCACTTACATATATAACTTCTAGATGAGGAGTCCCAAATGTTGACTGTGAAGGAGTCAATGATGTAATAGGGTTTCCCAACTCTGTAGATTGGATTTATCCTATTGTTTTGGGAATATCAACAGGAATAGACGATGATGAAGGTGGAATCACTTGACTTCACTTTGGAGGTGTCTCAAGCACAAACTCTGTTCCCGACCTTGGGTACTCCATTTGTGAATCTTCTGCCTTTTGTGAAGATGCTTCAATCTTCTTTGGATTTTCTTCTATAGTCTTCTCGTCAGAAGGCTTTGAGTTGAAACCTGGGGGTATACTTTCATGTTATGAAGGAGAGGTTACCATTTCTCCCTGTAGTATCTTTGGCAAACCACTTCGTCTATTCTTTTGGAAAGAAATAAATATGTTATGGAGGCTAGGGGGTAACGCTTGAAATCTCTCTAATATCTCCTCATATGCTCTGGCTCCTTTGAATATGTCATCACAGGGGGATTTTTCATGCTCAAACATTTTCATGTAGCAATGAGCTAGATGATTTCCCACAATTTTGTATGGGTCATGCTTTATGAGTTCAAGATCTACCAAATTAATGTCTTCCAATGTCGAGGCTTCCACTTTAGAATGGCCAAGATTAAGCAATGAAAACTTCCCAATCTGCACAATAAAAATTGGCCATCATTTCTTCTAAGATGATTTTAACTCTGTACCAATGCCTCCTATTATTATATGGTATGCCACTTCTCTGCACACCAATCTGTCAGTGAGAAATTTAGGGAGAGAATGAGGGGGAATTGAACATCTGAAGATAAGATAAATTATCTTCGATGAACCAATATACAAATACCTTAAGGTTTCCCATGATTTTCTCTAAAATCTGAAGGGGTGCATAACCATACAAAATTTGGTGCACAGGAATCACTATGTAGTGATATATTTTGTAAAAGAAATCTTTAACATTCTCCTCCCATAGTTTAGAGTGATAAACATGAATGGGTTCAACACAGGCTGGGTTCCAGATCCAATTCATCAAGGGGAATGGAGTCATGTGACAGATAGCATCCATAATATATGCAAACATGAAAAAATATACAGGTCGACCTTTCGATTTTTCCATCTGGTAATCCTTAATCTCTTTAACAAGGTTATCTGATAGGATTTTGGCCCAGTCAACGGTGAAACCCTCTGCTACCTCGTGTATAATTGGCACCCATTCCACTAGGAAATGGGTAGGAATTTTCCTCCCAAACAATCTACACAACATCATTTCTATATAAACCATGTATTTGTTTAATGGTGTTGTGGCATAAATTCCATGGGTAATAGCTCTAAATTTCACTATAATTCCCCACCAATATTTGATTATACCTGGATATGTTTGATCCAAATATGTACACTCCTTTCTTTGAAATTCTTCTACGAATTCGACATTAAAAATGTATTTAGAGATAGGGGACAATTTATATATTACTTGTATGTTCTCTAGTCTAAATGAGCTGACGACGACCTTTTGGTGATTTAGAATGCTCCTAGTCTGAATGTCAGTTTTTTCTAAAGCCTAGCTTATCATGTCATTGTATGGCGTAAGTCTCAGCCATGTGGCTATCTTATGGAGCTCATATTCTGCTATATCCATGAGTTTGTTTTTAGTCTTTTCATTTCCAAAATTGTCGAGGCAATTCCTTAGCTCATACTCCAAGATATCAAAAAATTGTCTCTAAGACTTGATTGAATCCACATCATGTGGTGTAGTATCGGATATAACATCTCCATCCGGATTTGAGCTCTCACCAGCCTATTCACTCTTCTTAGGTGCTTTTCTAGGTGCCATGATGTTTGTGCTAAAAATGAAAACATGTCACAAAGAAGAAATGCATGAGCTCTTTTGAGCATAACTCGCTTCTTGTTTGAAGGTAAGAATGAAATTCAAAATAACAAACCTTTATTAAACCTTAACTTAGCTTAAATTGAGTGTATTGATATAGGCGATAAAAAATAAATTATTTAATGGGGATGGTACACTTGTAGATACGCACTTTACGCTAAAAATATACCCACTTATCCGTTATAAATACTAACATATATCGACGATTCAAAACTGGGATTTTGAAAGGAACGTCTTCGAAAACTCCCGAATAGCGAAATACGAAAAGTCGTTTAATATATTTAACCATGTTTTGATGTTAACTTAATTATGCTTAAGTGCTTAATACTTTCAGTATTTCGGGCTTCGAGGTTTTTTGAGTGTGGAAGAGTGATAATTCTTTGATTTTTCGATATGCGACTAATTAACGATTTGTTAAGTGTGTTTAAAAATTTAGTTAATCACAGTTAAAAAGAGATTTTGTAAAAATCACATTGGGACATTGAACTACTATTTAAGTTGAGATAGCCAAAAAAGAAAATATGAAAGGTTTAGAAAACCATTAAATGTTTTTTAATTATTCCTTTTAATTATGTTTAATTTCTTTCAAACAATACTTCTTGGACTTGGTTATCGAGACTTTGGAGTTGTTATTAAAAATCATACTTCATGAATAGACGAACCCCAAAACCCAAAACTCTTGAAAGACTTTGACTCCTTTTTAGAACTAAGGGTGGCTCCATAACCAAAGAAAACTGAGTTTTAGGTTATAAGAAGAAAAATAAACATTGTTTCAACATGTGGTAGGATATTTTTCCAGATACATGCAGGAACCCCATTATCTACATTGGAAGGCTTCCAAGTGCATCCTCATATATGTTCAGGGCACCATGAGTTATGGGATTCACTATGTAGTTGGTTGTTCATTAGATCTCATAGGCTTCATAGATTCATATTGAGCTAGTGAAAGAACAAATCACATGTCCAAGTCTGGGTACACTCTCAGTTTGGGTTTAGGGCCAATTTGTTTGTCAAGTAAGAAGAAATCAACCATTTCTTTATCTTCTGTAGAGGCCAAGTACAAAGGAGTAGTCAATTGTGTCATTCAAAAACTTTGTCTTCAACACTTCCTTACTAAGATTGGTATCCAGTTTCACTGCCTGACTATCATATGGTGTTAAAATCAGAGTACACTGAAATTTTGTAGAGATCCAGTACAACAACAGCAAACCAAACACATTTAGGTCCACATGCATTTCATTAGAGATCTAGTTCAAGACAAGATCACATATTTTCAGTTTTGTCCTTCCTCTAAATAGACTGGTGACATATTCACCAAGACCTTCACTAAGAAAAAGTTTTAGACTTTGTGGGATCATCTTGTAGTGAAGAACATAGTTTCCTAGCAGCTTCATTTTCTTCTTTTGATGCATTGTCTTTTGAGGGGGGGGGGGGGGTTT
>CBVK0101124527.1:0-18393 GCA_900067695.1 Picea abies | reverse complement strand
AGGGGGGGGGGGGGGTTTCTCCCACGTGTTTTTCCCTCTTTCCTCATTTTTCTTCAGTGTTCATTAGTTTCATTATACATGAGTACCTAATATGGCCTAGTAGCTGAGACTCATTTTTTACTCCATATTGATGGGTGGTGTTGGAGAAATTTGTATTTTTGGCATACTAGTTCAGTGGGAGTAACACTAGTTCAATGGGAGTTAACTAACTAGTTATATTTTAGACTTTATAATTTTATACCATCACTATTATGCATGCATTCCTAATTATATGATGTCATTTCCTATATGAGTGAATATCACTCACTCATTGATTAGATCATAATATACATTGATTCTCATTCTTCATACTGTATCTGTCTTCCTTTTCTTGATAAGCTTTGTTTGTGTATGATTTAGATAGGTCTCTTGTGTAGGTTTCCATGAAACAATGACATCCACCAACCAATAAAACCACCCCTTCTCAGAAAAAAGTAATTAACATGGAAGATATTTTACAGTATCCTCAAACCTAGGAAACAAATAATATGATTAAAGTTGATGAAGAAGGGGAAGAAAATAAGGAACAAAAAGAACAACCTCATGAATCTCAAGAGCCTGAATATAAACAATTAAATTCATTATGGGATATTGCTTCTGGTGGGGATGAAGAAGAAGTGGAAGAGGTACACATGTCACAAAATGATGTTACTACCAAGAGTGACAAAAAGAAGGCTTTTGATGACACCACCAGTACTTATAATCTTACTTCTCCCACCATGTCCATTACCAAACAATCATATTCCAACCAAAAGTACTCCCAATCCCTCCAAGACCACATCTTCCAACTATAAAATGACTGATCAAACATAAAAACCTAGTGCTTCATCCATACCCCTGGCTAGGTTGGAATATAATTTCCCAGAATATCTGAAGAAGACTAATGCTAACATTTCCTTGCTTGATATTATGAACATTCCACATATTCAAGAAAAAATTATTAAAATTTTGCAAGGGAAAATTTCTAATGGCACAAAAGAAATTAATGTTAGAATAAAGAAGGGAACAACTAAGGAAATTTATTCTAACAATAACACTCCATATAAGAGTCAAATAGGGACAAATTCATCCCTAATCAGACATAGGTCCAAACATACCAACCCTCCTTTCCTTGTTACTCTTGAAATTTTTAATAGGAATGTTCATAATTGTATGGTAGACTCGGAAGCCTCATCTAATGTCATGCCCCTCAAGGTCTGTGAGAAGCTTAATGTCAAACCTGAACCATGTGACATTCATATTATTTAGTTAGACCGAACTAGAGCTAACATTATTGGGAAATTAAAAAATGTCTTTATCAATATGTCTTCTAATCCAAAAGTTCATCAAACTATTGATATAATCATAGTAGAAATACTTGACAACTATTGTGTGCTTTTAAGTCAGGATTGGTTAGGTATGTTGAATGGTTACTTTTCTACTTATTGGTATCATTTATGGATTCCTTATAATGGTAAAATGAATCATATCATAATTGACAAGGAGAGGTATTTGAAACATGTTGTTACATACTTGAATGACCCAAATGAATTGCTAATGTTTAACAACTTGGTTTTGGGTAATTGTTCATATGAGAATTTTATTGGGAATTTTATAGCTGAAACATCATCTCTTTCAGAATCTAAAACACAATATGGAATCCTTCATTGCACCCATATTGTCGAGACCAATTTTAATATAATAGATTAGACTAACAGCTCCTCTGATGTACACTATAACATAGTTTCCAGAGATGGATTAGAGGTTCTCATTAATTCTACTAACCCCATTAAAAAAAAATGAAAAGTTAATATCAAATGTTGTAACAAAGAAAGGGGATCCTAACATGTGGCCACTATTTTTTGACAGATCAAAATATTTAGAAGGTGCAAGTGTTGGATGCATATTGAAATATCAAAAAGGGAAGAATACATTAATTCCATGCAGAATAGAATTCCAATGCACCAATAACACCATCGAAGATGAAGCTTTGTTGCAAGGATTAAGAAAGGTAGTAGAATTGAAGCCTAAGGAAATTAAGGTATTTGGGGATTCTGAAATTGTCATAAGACAGGTAAGGAGCACCATCTAGTATCTTTCAAGAGATTTACAACATTTTCAATTAGAGGTATGGGAACTAATAAAATATTTCATTGAATTTAACATTAGTTATGTTCTTTGTTCGTTAAACTATGATCCTGATTTGTTGGTCAATGTTACATCCACACTAATACCTTTAGATGGATTGATGCATGCCACTTTCTCTGTTGAACTTTTGTATAGGCCTTTGATCCTCGACAATATCTCTAGTTGGAGACTCTTTGACGATGACCAACAACATATTAATTTATTGTAGATGAGGGTCAACATGACCAATTGATGAATTCAAATGCTATTGATCAGGCTCAATAAAATGTTTTACCAGGTTTGGCCAGCAATATTCCTAGAAATATAATAAGATTGAGGAAAATTTACAATCTCCAAGACAAGTTCAATAAATTACCAACTGTAAAATGAATAGTGCATACATGCAGTTTGAAGTGGTAAACTTGGGAACAACTACCACTCCTCAAAACAATAATCCAAGAAAAAACAACTCTCCTAAAGAGAGGCAATCTTACGTAAAATTATTCAAGGAATACAAAGACATTTTTTCCTAGACCTATGAAGATATAAATACATATGACACCAAGATAATTCAACACATGATTCCTATGAAGCCTTAGACAAAACGGTTTCAACAAAATCTGAGGAAGATGCACCCTAATCTGAAACCCCAAGTTAAATTAGAATTGAATAACTTGCTAGATGCCAAAAACATATTCCCAGTCAATCATACTTAGTGGATCTCCAACTTAGTACCAGTGAGAAAAAAAAATGGGGATATAAGGATTTTTAACGACTTCAGGAATTTGAGCAAAGCCTCAGAGAAGAATAATTATCAACGTCAAAGAAGGATAATTATCCAGTTCCTCCGATGTAGAAACTCCTGCAATGTGTGTTTTTCTTTGAGATGCTTTCCCTTTTAAATGGATTTTTCAGGCTATAACCAAGCTTTAGTTTTCCATGAAGATCAACTGAAAACTGATTTTAGAACCAAGTGGGGAACATATGCCTATAGGAAGATTCCATTCAATTTTATAAATGCTGGAGCAACCTTCCAAAGAGCCATGTACATTTCCTTCAAGGATTTACTTGGAGAGTGTGTTGTCATGTATCTTGATGATGTTACTATATTTTTAAGGGATAGAAAATATCATATAATTCATTTGAAGAAAGTATTCAATAGGTGTAGAAGATATGGTATTTCTCTCGATCCTAAAAAAATGTTTCTTTTGTTGACAAAGGAAAATTGTTAGGTTTCATTGTTTCCAAGCATGGTATGGGAATTGAACCCAAGAGAAGTGAAGATATTTCCAAGATTCATCCTCATAAAAAGAAATCCATGTAATCATTCCTAGGAAGAATAAATTTTGTGAGATGATTTATCCCCATATTTATCAAAACAATAAAACCCATGCAATATATGATTAAAAATAATGTCAAATTAAAATGGGGATCTAATGAAAAGAATCTTTTGAAAATTTCAAATAATACGTAGTGCAAGCTCATGTATTGTTCAACCCATAATTTAGTTGAGAGTTTATACTCTATGCCTTTTCTTCCGACATCACATTTGCAGTTGTCTGGACACAGAAGAACTGGGAAGGTAATGAATTTCTTGTGTCCTTTATGAGATATGGCCTACAAGGATAAGAATTGAACTACCCATAGGTGGACAAGAAATCCTACACTATGTTCATAGCTATAAATAACTTCAAGCCTTTGTTTCTCAAGTCTAAGAAAAAGGTTGTCTTCCCTTACCCTATTGTTAGGAATCTCCTCCACATTTTTCCGATGACGACACTATATTGACTTAATAAAAAACACAAAACAAATCATCCTCTGTAACGAATTAACCTATCTGTGACTGAATACCTCACCATATTCAATCTCATGCTTATCCAATACCTTCTCCCCACAATTACCTTAACGTCTCATCACTACCATTAAATAGAAGGTTGTTACCCAATAGTCATATGGATGAAAGTTAAAGGGCCCATCACTAAAAATTAATCACTGAAATTAAGATTAATTAGGATGTTTACAAGTTATCATCATCATAATTTTCCCCATATTCTTGTTATCATCTCTTATCAATACCAAATTTTGATGACGCTATCTTTTCAAAGATCCTGACTTTTCAATCTTTTTGCTCCTCAATGGTTATAACTTCCTAGTGCCCATGAATGAATTTATTTTCCTATGTACTACCCTAACCTGGTATAAGCCACATCACACCTTATTCATTGACTACACTAGGTTTTGGAGGGAATTTTTAAAGTGTTTATACAATGTCAAGACTCTAAATTTTTCCACTTGCTCGGTAAGGAGGGTAAACCCTGCATTTGCGAATTATTGTTCTCTCATTATGATTAATTATTTTCTCTTGTTTTTGAGTGAGTATCCTGAAAATAATTTTATTAGTAGTATTTTTGTCTCTGTAATGAATCTATTAACTACTTATTCCTCTGATTGCACAGGTGGCGATATGTCGTAGATGCTCACCAGAAGGGGAAAACTAAAAACCTATGGAACACCTATCCCAACCACAATCCCTGAGTCAATCAATATCGCCAATATGAAAAACCATGATGGAATGAAACAATACCTCAGCTATGTTGATATTCTAGATGTGTTCAAGAATGAAATATTCCTATCTAGTGACCCAGATATTGATAGATACAGGAACATCTGAAAAAGAGGCATTCATACAATAGCTTCCCACCCAGAAATATTTCCTTACATTGAAGCAACTAGATGGTGTTTTTCATATCTAAAAAAATATACAGGTCTAATAGTCAATGATTTATGTCTCCCTATTATGACACTAAAATAAGAATACATTTGAGCTATATATCAGACTGCAGAACCTACAATGTCTTTGGACAAGTCATTCCTAGACCAATTCAAAGTGGAATATGAAGTAGTACCCTGATGGAAGACTAGTTTTTCGATGAATAATGGAGAGTGACAAAGGGGGAAAGGTATGTCTCGACATGACACCTTAAAATCCCTTACATAATTTTGAATACCATGATATTCAAACTCTATGGTGAGAAAAATAGCACCCATTTCAGGTTGGAGTGGTTTCCTATGGATTACCTAGTATTATAGAAGGGTCAAACATTCATTTGGGTGAGCATCCTTTCTTTTATCATATCTAATTGTATCCAATATCCAAAAGGTATGAAAAAACCTGACTTGTACATGTCCTCTTATCGCATAGATGTTGTGTGTGTAGCCAATTCATTACCTACATTTAGTTGGGCTTGGACCTTGGAAAAGGGCCATGTTATCCCCAAATCATATGGATAACTAAGGAGATGGTGTCTTGAGGAGCTCATGTTGCAGGCATGGAATATTGATAGACAACTTGACCAATAATTTCCTCTTTCACAAACAAATACCCACCTCACAACCATAGTTCCAGGTTCATCATGAGGGTATCCACCACATTAGTTGGCTTCCAGAAGACATAGGGTATTTCTCCATGAGGTACAAGCCAGGTGTTATGGTGAGTGTCATTTCAATATTTGAGACATCTGAGTTTTTACATTTTAAAATAATTTTTATTATGTAACCTCTTCTTGGACATTGTGCCCTTTTCCTTGTTTCACTTTGGTGGTTGGCATTGTTTCCTAGTAAGTGGATCACCCTTTGGTATAGGTTTTTTGCTGGTAGGTTCTCTTGACAAGTCATCGAGAAATTACCTACCATACTTTTCAATTTCCACACTTCATTCCCTCATCTCCTTGCCTTTTGGGATTTTCGGGTGTACTGACCCAAGAAGGGATTGTTCCTCATTTCATGGGAAGAAGGGGATGAAGGCCCAGAGGCGTGTATGTGGAAAAAAATAAAATCCAATCATGAGCCTTCTATATGCTCTCCTAGGGATCCTGAGGAAAATGAAATGTATCTCATAAGAAACTGATGAGACCCATAAACAATAACTAAGGAAAAACTCCAATCAAGGTGGAGCATTCATAAGCATTGTTTTTCATGCTTAGGTAGAAGCCCCACACATGACTTCAACTTGGTGTATGAATCCACTGTGGCCTATTTCCTTCACCATATATCTATGCATCTGATATTTGATCTTGTATCTTTGAGTATAAGAAACTATTTAATTCCCCAAAGTGTCAACTCTTTGAAAAGTGCACCTAACTCCTATTTTATGTTTGTGTTCCCATCCAAAACAACTTCTTGAAACTTCTTACTCCTTGTCTATTCTCCAAAACCACCTTTTTTTAAGAGGGGTTCCACCATGATAAAAAATGTTTTACATAACAATTTAATTTATCAAAATTTTACCCTTAGACATTAGGTCGTGTGCCACATGATTATCCTTACCTTGCTAAAGGTACCTTGTCATATTGACGCATGTGATTCCAAAATTTTCCCATGGTGTATTCGGTTTTATTCATGTTTACCTACTAGGTCATCTATATTGGTCTATCTCTCATAGGATGGTTGAGGAATATTCTTAAAAATCCCTTTCAAACTATGCAATATCTCAAGGTATCCAACAAGCATTTCTAGGACATCTTATCCTAACAAAACTCCTTGTAGTTTGTTAAATATGTTGTTTATTTCTTCTCTTCTCTTGTAGTTTGTGATATTTATTTTTTGAGATTATGTCTCCATTCCCATCTGAAGGTAGTGGTAACCCGATCTTGATGAGATCAATAAAACCACTTTTGAAGGAGGCTACTTCCCATGTCATCTCATGCAATCTATTCTCGACATTTTTGTGAGCCTTCTTATTGCAAGGACCTTTTTAGAATCCATTATAATGTTTGTTCTATCAATGACATTTACTTCCTTGAGATACTCTTTGGTCCCTCTATTCAGGAACTTTACGATATCATTATCCAAGTCTTGTTTGTTTTCTATATAATTTGTTATTATGGTTATGTGTTTCTTGGTTTATGTGAGTATCTCAAGCTCATCACATATTAGGGAAAAATGGGACTAACTGTTGGATGTGAGGGTATATATGCTATCCCAATTGACATATTTGTCTTCTTTAAGATATTACTTTCATGTCACCTTCATATTTAAATTTTCTATCTCTTTTTGAACCTCTTTCTTGGTATCATTTATTTGAGTTAGTGGTACTTCTCTACTATTTTCTTGTTCTTCTGTCTCTAGCACCCTTGCAACTTTGTATTTTAGTTGGTTGATCATAGTGCCTAGATCCATTTATTTCACACTAAGTTAAACCATTTCCTTAGTCAAACCTTTTGTTGGGTTTTCCAAGGTAGCTTTCTTTGTCCCTGACTTTGCTACTTGGATTAGCTAGGCATGTTGACTTTTGAGGGTCTCATTTTATTCTTGTAACCTCTCATTTTCTTCTTATATTGTTTTTATGGCCTTCTTTCTTTACACCATCTAGTGATAGAGTTGATGTTTTTTCTCATGTATGGCCTACAATTATAGGGCTTGCACAATGAACATGTTGTCCCTTAGGAATATTTAATCTCTTCCTAAGGACCTTTATTTCAGTTTCGTATTGTTTCACCAAGTCTCCCATAGTAGTGGGGTCTTTAGGGTCTATACCTGGAGCTATGATCTTGTTTTCTAGCTCTACTATCCTTGTTTGATTCGTTGTGGTTGCCACTTTCTCTTGCTTCAATTGTCTATTAATTTTGAGCACCATTTCCTTCATATTTATTTCACTAGAAGAAGATTTAAGAACCCCTCTATATAACATATCACTCACTTGCTGGTTCAAGTCAATTATATTAGTAGGTTGAATATCCCCCATCTTGATTTTGATCTTAATTGTCTTGTACTCTAGTAGGGGGAGGATTTTTGGCACCTTATATTCCAAGAAGGACAAATTGAAAGTTCCTTGTTGGTAATACACTATTCTTAGCAATTTTTTCTTGGATTTCTCTCTAACTACTTGACGGTACATCTACTTTTCATATCTCAACTTCTCCTTTGATGTCTAGGTAGTGAGAGAACAAGGAGGGTTTTTTCTTTGTTGTTTATTTACTTGTAGTTTCTATATTGATACCTCATTATGAAAGCATGGATAATAAGAGATGTTCAATAATTAAGGTTGGTCCCTTAGGGGTTTCCTCAACCTCACTCTCCCATTGGGTTATTTTAAAAATATATTTCCATTTATCCAAGATCCCTACCACATTATCCTTTATATCCACATATTTTTCCCCTTTAGTATTTTTGTTCTCTTGATCATCCATATCCATCAAAACTTCATTTCTGAGAATGTCCTTTTTATAATATAGGTGGTATGGATTGTGATGGCTTAAGTTGATGAGGCAACTTGAATGGGAATCCCACTACCCAGGATCTATCTAATATCCTCCCAGGACTCTAGATTTGCAGTCCTCTCTATCAAATCATTTGGATTATTATTTTAGGTTGGATTCCTTTCTGATATGACCCAATGTGGTTCATATACCCATCCTTCACCTTTATCAAAATCAAATTGTTTAATATTTTATTTTTATGTCGAGAAAAGAGAAAATGGTTGGCCATCAATATTTTCCTGATATATTCCAAGTTTAGAATCCTAGGTGTTAAGAAGATAGGAAGTTTGAATGGTTCTTTCTCAAATCCATGAACCTTGATGATAGTATGATATTTATCTAGGTACAAATGTCTTGTTCTAGCATCTTTTGTCAGCTATAAAATATGCCTCATCTATGGGATTACTCTTGGAAGCATGGTGCCATTTATCAATGTGTAATTGGCATTCATATATTTGTTGACATAGAGGACAAAAAATCTATTTTTATCTTGTATCTTCATCTCATGGGTCCATTCAGTGATTGGTTTCAACTTTCCATCTTCATCTATAATATTGATTCCCCAAGCCTCAAAATATGGATGATTTTGGGACAGGATGAGATATACCAAGTAGGATTGGTGTCTAAAGGATCTAGTACTATGAAAATTTTCCAATTGAGCTTGCATGAATTCATCCAGAAGCTAGCAGTATTTAAACTTTGGGAGATTCATAGATTATGGGGGACATGGAAGAAAAAAAGGGCTATGTATAATCTCATCTACTACTTTGCCATGTTCATAACCTAGGATTTGGAAGATTATGGCCAAATATTGTCTTGTAATCTTAGGGAACATGCTAGATTTAAAAGGAGGTGGAGTAGTTGGTAATCAGGTATTTGGAGATAAAATAATACCTAAAAGGATTTCTTTCTCAAACTACAACAATTCCTTAAACTTGGCCTCTAGGGTATGGTCTTCCAATTTTTCATAAGGGGCCTCAGGAAAACAAAGAACATGGTCTAGATAACATTATGATATGGTGCAGATAATTCAATATCCATCTATGGAAATCATTTTAACCTCGTTATATTGATAATTATCCATGCACCAGTGGACAAGTTCAGGGAAATTGAAGGTTTACAAGACAATAGATTGGGCTAGGTTTGATTCCCACAAGTGTAGGTAATCCTGGCCATTATTTCCATTTTTTTGGTCATTATGAATGATTGGGCATAAGTATGGAAATGATAGGACTAGGTTGAAGATATTAATATCTATATTGATTAGGGTCTTATTAGCTACTATAGGTTGCTTGGATGATTGAGGTTTTTCAGGGCTTGGAAATATGTCCATTTTACAAACTTAATGTAGTGTACCCATTTCACTACCGAGGTTTTTAAACCTCTCAGTTACCATTCTATACATGGATTTTTACATAATTCATACAGACATGGATTTTTACATAATTAAACACGCTTAAATCTCAGAGTAGAATATATAAGTTACTGCTACAATTAAACAAGCCATAGCCTTCAACAGTAATTCATTTACACAATGGAAAACATGATACATAAACAGCACGGTCATGCACAACATGATTAAAGCATAATTCAAATACTTATCTTTTAACAGCTATAGAAATCACCAACCTAGTGCAGGCCTTCCACGAACCTCCCAACCTTAGACCACGTTGTTGATCAACTCAACAGTGGGTCACCCCTGAGCTGGGACCGAGCTACACCCCAAGGCAAGGAATCCTAGGCTAGGCTGAGGTTATAGGGAAGACATCACACACAACCAAAAGGAAGAATGCTCTGCCAAGAATCTCCCACGCTCACTGCCCACAGACCCTCATTCCCCACATGCCTGTTCCACCCCAGGAGAGTGCACCTTCTCTGTCACTCGGACAATCCTTCGGCTGCCAGTCTCCCTTACCTTTGGTTATAGGAACAGACCGGACCAGAAGTCTCTGGGTTCTGTAGCATCTACAAGGTTCCTTCTAGGAGATCTCTCCTTCCTCTGCACACTCTCTCATCTGGAGGAGTCACTCAGAGGCCAACAAGCCTCACGCAGTCTAGTACTGCGTGGCCACAAAAATCCATGGAAAAAAAAAAAGACAAAGACTTCCCAAACCAGTTCAGCAGTCACAGGATGGTCTCACGGTCATGATTTCTAAACAGGGACTCCATGCATAGGCTAGATTAGCTTCCCCGAATAGCAAATATTCTTCCACACGAATTCAACATAGGCTTCCCATTCAGGGAATGTGCACATGGGTTTTCTCAGAGACAGACATAGACTCCACAGCTCTGGACAGGGATGTACACGGATTCCTTAGGACAAACACAAAATTTCTTTTCTGTATCAGAATTACACCAGGGTCTCCTGCAGACTAGCTTCCCTTGATCACCCTCAGGACAGTCGGATCGAATGGATGAGAGCCCCCCCCTCACAGCTTACTTCGTCTATTTTATTTGCATGCACCAGGGCTGACACTTGTCACCCTGGGAACTGCATGTGTTCCATCCACACGCCTTCTTCCCACCACTTGGGAAATCACATGTCCTTCCAAAAGGACTTAGGATAAAAACATATGATGCACATATCTTTTGAAACAATATTAAAATATTATTTCCAGGTTTAAGCCCCTAGGCCTAGCCCCTAGGCCTAGCCCCTAGGCTCATCACTCACCCCCTTTCCCACCTTCCAACCCCTAGTTCCTTGCCCACTCTGTGGACACTCAATCCCCCTTCACTCATTCATCGTGGTCGGTCTGCACCTGGCGGTGTTTATATTTTATTAAATATTTTGCATATATATAAGTACAACAACAGGCTCTTGGCCTTCAAACACTTAGGCTTCCTGGCCTAACAACCACATAATCCTTCCAGCTTATACAAAACTTGGCTCACCAACCTATAGAACACATTTATAATTCATTGCATATATCATGATCTGTAACGGGGTTCGGCCTTGGGGACACTACAATCCCCCTCCCCTTATTTTTGCACTATCCTTAGTGCAACTTACACTACCTCTGTGTGTCCTTCAAAATTTTCAAAAATATGCGGGTACTCTACCCGCAAAAATTCTTCATGCTCCCATGTCCCATCCTCAGGACCGTACCAAGTCCACTGGACCTTTACAAGCTCTATAGCTCGATTCCAGAGCTATTTGCTTTTCCTGTCCAATATGCATACATGATGCACTTGCAGGACACCTTCTGGTTCCACCTAGATCACAGTCCAATCGATAACATGGTTAGTATCAGGTACATATTTCTTAAGAAGTGAAACATGAAACACATTATGTACAGTCATAGATGCAGGTAATGCAAGCATGTATGCAACTGGCCCAATCCTTTCCAGGATCTCGAATGGCCCACAAAATATTACTGCCAACTTGGTGCAACTTCGCAATTTCAGGGAACTCCTGTTAGTTTTCACTTTTAGGAAAACATGGTCACCCACCTTGAATTCTCTATGGGTTCTGTTACTATCAGCATAACTTTTCTGCCTATCCTGGGCAGCTTTCAGATTCTATTTGATTTTTATCATTTCATCTTCCATCTCTTTTAGTATTTCAGGTCCAACTACTATTTTGTCAGCTAGATTATCCCATCTCACTGGAGTGTTTCACTTTCTTCCATAAAGTTCTTCGAATGGGCTCATCTTCAGAGATGTATGATACCCATTATTGTAGGCAAATTCTACCAGATGCAGGTAGTCTTCCCACCTTGATGGTTTATCCATCACATACATTCTCAGCATGTCTTCTATTACTCTATTTACTCTCTCCGTCTGTCCATTAGACTCAAGATGATACACTATACTAAATTTCAAATTCATTTTGAATCCTTTGAACAATCCTTTCCAGAAATTCGAAGTGAATTTCGGGTCCCTATCAGACACAATTGTCTTAGGAATTCCATGCAAGCGTGCAAATTCTTTTAAAAATATATCAACAACATCTGCTGCTCTATGGGTGGTTTTCAGTGGAATAAAATGGGCAACTTTAGTAAGCTTGTCCACCACCACCATGATTGAATCATGTTGCTTTCTTGTTCTGGGCAATCCTGTGATAAAATCCATTATTACCACATCCCATTTCCACTCATGAATAGGTAAAGGCTGCAACAATCCTGCTGGGTGTCTATGCTCAGCCTTGACCTTCTCACATTCCATACATCTAGCAATGTATTCAACAATTTCCTTCTTCAACCCCGGCCAAAAATAATGGCTTTTGACTGCTACCACGGTCTTCTGATATCCAGGATGACCAGCATAAATCACATTATGCATTTCTTTTAGAATTGCCAGCTTCAATTCTCGGTCATTAGGTACATACACTCTGTTTTTATATAGAAGTAAACTATCAGTGCCTAAGGTATAACTTCCCTTGGTTTGTGGTTTCTCATGCTATTGTAGCTCTGCTACAAGTATTTTGTATTGCAAATCAACACTTGCAGCCTCCACAATTCTATCTTTCAACTCAATTCTGTACATGCTAATGGTTGTAGCATGTAATTCATGCACTTTTTTGTTGAGTGCATCAACCACTTTATTGTCTTTCCCTTTGATATGCATGATATCAAAGTCATATTCGCACAAAAATTCCATCCATCTAATTTGCCTGGCATTTAGAGTTGGTTGATCAAATAAATACTTCAGACCATTGTGGTCTGTTCTTAATTTGAATTTCTTGCCCATGAGGTAATGTCTCCATTTCCTCAAGGCATGGAAAACTGTTGCCAGCACTAAATCATGAGTGGTATAATTCTTTTCATTCTCTTTCAGCTTTTGGGATTCATAACAAATTACAGGTCCCTCTTGGTTGAGAACTCCTCCCAGCCCTTCCTTACATGCATCCATTCACACTACTTAATCCTTACTTGGATCAACAATCTTTAGGATTGGAGCACTAGTGAGCAACTACTTCAATTGCTAGAAGCTTCTTTCACATTGTTTAGTGCACTGGAACTTCTTCTCCTTTCTTTGCAAAGAAGTGATAGCATGAGCTATCCTTGAAAATCCAGCTATGAACCTCCTATAATAACCTGCCAGACCCATAAAGGATCTAACTTCTGTCACATTTCTTGGCGCTGGCCACTCTTGAATGGCCTATACCTTCTCAAGATCCATAGTGATCCCCTCCTCTGATATAATGTGTCCCAGATAATGGATCTTCTTTTGGTAAAATGAGCACTTGCTCACTTTTGCGTAAAGCTGGTGTTCCCTCAACACCTGCAGCACCATTCTAAGATGTTGTTCATGTTCTTCCTCTGTCTTGGAGTACACCAAGATATCTTCCAATAAGACTATGATGAACTTGTCCAAATAATTTCTGAACACTCCATTCATTAAGCACATGAAGACAGCAGGCACGTTCGACAATCCAAACAACACCACAGTGAACTCATAATGACCGTACCTTGTTCTGAAGGCAGTCTTGCTGATGTCTTCATCTTTTATCCTTAGTTGATGATATCCAGATCAAAGATCTATTTTCAAAAATACTTTCACATCCTTTAACTGATCAAAAAGATCATCAATCCTTGGCAAGGATATTTGTTTTTGACAGTGACTTTATTCAACTGTCGAAAGTCAATGCACAACCTCATCATCCCATCTTTCTTCTTCACAAATAGGACTGGGGCTCCCCACAGTGACACGCTGGGATGAATGTAGCCTTTCTTTAATATCTCTTCGAGCTGTAGTTGCAACTCTTTCAGCTCTGGTGTGCTCATTCTATAAGGAGCTTTCGAAACTGGAGCTGCTCTAGGCATTAGATTTATAGAAAAGTCAATGTCCCTCTTCGGAGGTAGTCCAGGCACCTCCTGAAACACATCCTCAAACTCTTTGAGCACCCTGTGGTCTTATAGATTTGAGACCACATTTTGGAATACTTCTTCCACCCAGGCTACAAATCATTGATAGCCTTTCCAGTAACATTTCTTCAGCTACATGGCTGAGATTTCTCTAACAGCCACAGCTCGGGGAATTCCTTGAACTATTACCTGATTTACCTCTTCATCTAGACATGTGAATCTCTTGTTACGAAAATCTAGAAGGGCATGGTGTTGGTCCAACCAGTCCATCCCAATTAATCAATCATATGAGCCTAAAGGCAGAATGTTCAATTCAGCCTTAGTGTTCATTCCTTTCATGTCCACTGAATAGGACTTAACCAATTCAGTGACCTTCCTCTTGGTCCCTGTGGCTAACTGTACTAACCAATACTTCTCATGTTTGCTTCTCGTTAGATGCAAACTTTCCACCACTTTAGGATTTACATAACTATGGATAGCCCCTGAATCAATTAAAATAACAAGTGATCGGTTGTTGATCATACCTTCCACTTCAATCATGTGTGATTGAAAATCTGATTGCTTGTTGTCCAGGGCTGCATAGATCCTTGGCATTTTGCTGCCCATATCCTTCACTGTTTCAGCTTGCTGAACAATATGGATAGTTCTTTCTTTATATTTTCTGTGGGGGAAGTCTCTGTACCTATGATTCCCTTTACAGCCCTAACACTCCATGGGTGGAGGTCTTGGCATCTGCTCACTCCCTTCAACTTTCCTGGGCTCTTTAAAAGATGACTGTCCCCAAGGACCGTTCCTGAAAAAGGAAGGCTTTCTTCCCTTCTGCCTATGTTCTTTCTTAAACCTCTTCTGGTTATCCCAACCCTTCTGAAAGGTAGGCTTTTCCCTTTGCTATTCATATAGGCATTTCTCCCTTCTTATGGTTTCTTCCATGGTCTTAGGATCATCGTATTGAATATTGTCACCAATGGAAGGTGGAATTTCACTCAGATACCTCTGAATTTTAACAGCCTCATCTTTAATGAATGGAACATACCTCAGTAGTTTCAGAAAACTTTGTTCATACTCATCAATGGTCATGTTGCCTAGCTTGAGTTCCAAGAACTCCTTCATCTTTCTGTCATAGTATCTTTTAGTCAGGTATTTCTTCTCGAAATACCTCTTAAACTACTTCCACATGACCTCTTTCTCTCTGATGTGTTGCACTTTCACAAACTAATACCACCACATGGATGCTTTTCCTTTCAGCTAGTACATTACAATTCTTCCCTCTGCATGGGAAGAATAATTATGTAGCTGGAAGTATTTATTCATGCCCAACAACCAAGTTTCAGCATCTTCCTCCTTCTTATGCTCTCCATCAAATGTTGGAGGTTTAATTTTATTCATCTCTCCTTTCAATTCCTCTTTTCCAGATTTTCTATGTTTTCGGGTAGGGGACAGGCTTGCACTATTGTGTGTCTTACTGTCAGAACGTCTTTTGGAGCGACTGTGATGTCGGCTACCACTCCTCGATATGCTTCTTTTCCCATGATTTCTGCGACTCTCTGTCGTACCTAAGTCTCTTCCCTTCTCAAGTTTCTTCTCTATTCTTTCCAGGCTCTTCAAGAATTTTAAGTTTAATTCCCCTTGCCAATCCTTGACTTTCATGAGCTTTTGGCTATCCGTTCGACGCTCCTTGGCCTCTCTTTGTAGCCCTTCAATGATTTTCATCATATGTCCTTCCTTATCCATCTCTTTTCCATGCCCATTAGAGTTCGATCTTTTGACTCCCTGGTTAACATCCTTTCCTTCCTGTTCATCTTCTATTTCAGGGGTAATTTGCACTCTTCCTCACTCCATACTTGGCATTGATTAACTGGAGTTTTGGCCTTCATTGAACTCTGCACACACACTGTGCAATTGAATTCAAAATTTTTCAGGCCATTAAACTTCATGAACAATCCACAACATTTATAATTAATATCAACAAGAACAAAAGGCATTTCAACTTCACAAAGTTTTCTAAGCTCTGTCTGGCTTTGTGTTTTTCGGGTGTCCGAAACTTCAATTTCCGATATTTTGGGACTTCAAGTTTTAGGGTTTCATCCCACAAGGCTTTCAGACCTGCTTTGTTCTCCAAACCCCGACTTCCAAAATTCTAACTCACTCTACCCTACGGGTCCACAACACAGCTGTCACCCACTATCATGATGGCACGCGGCAAGTTCATGTGGTTCCATGTCGCTTTCAACGACATCATCGGGTCCCACCTTTATCGTCTTGTCTTCACACTCGCTAGCACATGGTGCTCTTTAGGTGTCTATGGGTACATATTTTCAACTGAAGTTTCGGGTATCAGGGTTTTGGGATTTCCAACGACATGAGTTCCTACTCTCATGAACTCCCGATCTCCGATTTGTCGATGTGCCTTTTGCTTTATCCCTATGCGGTTAAGCCAAGGTTCATGTGACCGCAGCCTTGTAAGACCGCAGCCTTATACCCTTATCAAGGTTTCAGGGTTTGGGGTTTCATAATGCATGAACCTCTTGTCCCCATGATTCCCGATGACCCAAATACCGATAGTTGACTCCCTTGTTGGGATTTTTCCCAATGGTTCTGATGGATGACTCTTCTATCAGGACTTTTCCCGATTGCCTGGATTATTGCCACGTGTCCACAAACAATGGACGATCCCGATTCAATCTCATGACATCGGGACTTTTGATTCCCCGATGACTCCAATATCTCGACGCCTCTTTGGGACTTCTCCTCTACCCATGAGGACTTAAACCTTGTGCAACTTCTGTCAACTCAGACGGTTGACGGGTAATCCCACAGTGATCTTACGACTCATGATCCTCCCGAGTTTAACCCCTGGTGTGGCCATAACCACCTGTGCAGTATCCAAAGGCTTTAAACCTTGTGCACATTCTCCAGATCTGATAGTTATAAGGGTTTGCCTTCCCTCCCAAACAGATCCTTCAGTTCTAATACCTTGGTGTAGAGACATGTCTCCCTGTGGCCATAGACCACACCAGCTGTGGTTTCATAGCACCTCTATACCTCCTGAGCTTAATAAAAACTCGTCAAGTATCTCCTTGATTCTTCGGAGCAAACCAAGGTCTGAAATTGGTCTTCCAGACCCAATTTCCCCTCTCATTCTCAGTCCAAAGACTGCTCCACTGGCCCATCTAGGCTCAGTGTTGAAACCTTCGCTCTGAGACCACTTTGTAGTGTACCCATTTCACTACCAAGGTTTTTAAACCTCTTAGTTACCATTCTATACATGGATTTTCAAATAATTCGTACAGACATTATAAGCACATGCATTTAAAAAATTAAACATGCTTAAATCTCAGAGTAGAATATATAAGTTACTGCTACAATTAAACAAGCCATAGCCTTCAACAATAATTCATTTACACAACGAAAAACATGATACATAAACAACACGGTCATGCACAACATGATTAAAGCATAATTCAAATACTTATCTTTTAACAGCTGTAGAAATCACCAACCAAGTGTAGGCCTTCCACGAACCTCCCAACCTTATATCACTCTATTCATCAGCTCAATAGTGGGTCACCCCCGAGCTGGGGACCGAGCTCCACCCCAAGGCAAGGAATCCTAGGCTAGGATGAGGTTACAGGGAAGACATCACACACAACCACAAGGAAGAATTCTCTCCCAGGAATCTCCCACACTCACTGCCCACAGACCCTCATTCCCCACATGCCTATTCCACCCTAGGAGAGTGCACCTTCTCTGTCACCCAGACAGTCCTTCGGCTTCCAGTGCCCCCCCATCACATCTTACTTTGTCTGTTTTATTTGCATGCACCAGGGTTGACACTTGTCACCCTGGGAACTGCATGCGTTCCATCCGCACGCCTTCCTCCAACCACTTGGGAAATCACGTGTCCTTCCAAAAGGACTTAGGATAAAAACATATGATGCACATATCTTTTAAAACAATATTAAAATATTATTTCCAGGTTTAAGCCCCTAGGCTTATCCCCTAGGATCATCACTCATCCCATTTCCCACCTTCCAGCCCCTAGTTCCTTGCCCACTCTGTGGATGCTCAATCCCCCTTCACTCATTCATCGTGGTCAATCTGCACCTGGTGGTGTTTATATTTTATTAAATATTATGCATACATATAAGTACAACAACAGGCTCTTGGCCTTCAAACACTTAGGC
>CBVK0101124526.1:0-12475 GCA_900067695.1 Picea abies | reverse complement strand
TCGGCCTTGGGGACACTACACTTAATGAGAGAAATTAACTTCATATATGGAATGTAGGGTCTTGATGGGTTCATGGGTTACCTATTTACCATTGTAAGTTGTACATGAGGAAGTTGTTGTACTTCTTGTGAGAGCTCGGGTGTTGACTTGGTTCTTTGGATGTAGTGGTCTGTGTTCCCAATGAGGGTTTTTTTCGATTATTTTAAAACTTTGGGTGCCACACATTAGTTGGTCCCTATGGATTCCCTATTGGTATAATTACTTGTTCTCTATCAGTATTTGGTTCCACTTTGGTGTGACATTCATCACCATGGGAGTTCTTTGTTATATTTTGTGTGTGCATTGTGTCTTGGGAGAGATTGCTAGTTTTCCTCCAAACCAAAATCAAATTCACATGCCCCATAAAAATGGTTTCCCAATGCTCTAATAGATGAGACACCAATTTAAATAAGACATGTGTCCATGAGTAAACCATTGTCCCATCATCGAAGGGAATTTAAGGCCCTCACATTTTCACTATGTGAATGTAATGAGAATTGGTGATATCTTCTACTTTGTGATGGATTTGGTGATGCCCCCACTCCTTTGTCCTTTGTTATTTGTTCATGGTTAAACTATAATATCCTTTGTTGATGATTTTAAAAGGCCTTCCGGTTCAAAATAAGTCCCCTTTCAGTTCTCGATGGGTTCTTGAGTTCAATTTATATGATTGTGGCCATATTTTATCCCTTTTTACACTTTCTCAAGCTTCCCTCAGATTATTTATTTGTCCATAGACCTAAAATTTATACCCCTTTGTCAGAGACTTTCCAAATCATGTCTTCTCACTTCAAAATTTTCTCCATTCTTGGAAAAATTTGGATCTTCTGCTAACATTGGCTACAGTGGGGACAACATATCCCTATGATCTGGTGAGAATTGTGGACCTATTTCCTTTCTCTATTTGTTTATGGATTCTATATTCAAAATAGATCACACAAATGTTCAAAATTCTTAAAAAATTACACATTCACACCCTATCTACTTAAAAATGTAACAAAAAGTGTAAAATTAGTGGGAAATGAAAAGCGAATAGGAGGAATTAAAGCAAAATACTAATGTATAGGGTGAGAAGACTCTATAGTATTCAATACTGCATAAAGTTCTTTAGTAACCTCCCATTTATGGGAGATCCCAAAATTTTTCCATCTAGGTGATCCAACTCATAAGTATTATTTTCTTGTACTATAAAAACATGGAAAGGGCCAACCCAGAAATGATAAAATTTTCCATGCTTTCCTTTGGATTCTCTTCTGGCATCCCATTCTAGGAGCAAATCTCTTTTCATGAAATTTCTTTGTTTTCTCTTTTTGTCAAATATCTCCTTCATCCTTTCTTGATGGATTTGAGACTTAGTTTGTACATGTTCCCTTATTTTTTAAACTTCTATCAATTGAGTTATCCTTATCTGCATATAATCTAGATATTAATATTCATTTTGTAATAACATCATTACAATGAGGTTGATATGGATGAAAAATTTGGCTTCCAGACCATAGAATATATGAAAAGGAGAAGTTTGAATTGATATTTTGGTGCTTATCCTATCTTCCCACACTGCATATTTTAAGTGAGAATCCCATGCCTTCTTGTTTTGTGACAAAGTATTCTTGATGATTCTGATTAAAATTTTATTTGAGGATTCATCCAGGTCATTCCCTTGTGGAGAATACATAGTTGAATGCCCAATCTCTATGTTTTAATTTTGGAAGAATTGTATCATTTTGACAGACTTGAATTCTTGGGCATTGTTTGTGATAATCTTTCTTGGGAAACCAAATCTAGCTAGATTGTTTTCTTCAAGGATTCTGATGTGACTGAATCATGTGTTTCTCTTGTGGGGATGGCCTCCACCAATTTAGTAAAGCAATATGTGGTTTTCAGGATCCATTTATGTTGATCACTTGACTTAGGATTAATTTCACCAATGAACTCTAGACCCCATTCTTGAAAATGTGTCTCAACTTTTATTAGCCATAGGGGGAGTGGAAACAAATTTCGTTTCCCTGAAAATATATGGCATTACACACATGCCATAACCATTGAGTTTACATCCTAAAAAAAATAAGAAAAATAATAATTGGCTCTAAGGATGTTATAGGAAGTAGCTCTCTAGGAATGATGGACACCACATACCCCTTTATGAAACTCAGTCATTATACCTTTTGTATCATCTTCAACGATATAGTTAAGAAATATACCTCCTTGATATTTCCAAAACATGTTTTTCCATATGATGCAATATTTAAATTTCTTTATCTTGATGTATTTATCCTTGACATTGTCCCATTTTGGTGGGAACTGTATGTTTTTCGGACACAGATTGTATCCTTACACCAATTAGATTGTGTGAATTTTGGATCTACCTTCAGGGGCATTATTTTGGTTATCTACTTCAAGTTATTCTAATATGAGGCTTGATGAAATCATATTCACACCCATATATTTGCAATTTGACTCAAGTAGCAACTTGTCTATCCTTTCCCCTTTAATAATTTTGTAGGTTTGATCTCTACATTGTTTTCCTGAATTTTGGAAATCCATTTGCCTCCTTTTCCTTCACTGTCATATTGTATGAGAATATCCTAATTGGAAATGGTGGGAACATATCCTAGAATATTATAATGAAACACATAGTATATGAATTCCTTGAGGGAATTCACCAAGGTATATGTATGCTTCTCCATGCCATTGTATTTTAATTCAACATCCCTTAGTGATTTGCTGAAAAAATGCTATGAGATGCTCATGATATTCTTCATTATTTTGAAATAACACACCAATAAAAAAAATAAATTAGAGGAAAAAGTATTCATAAGAATGATTTTACTTCCTTATAAAAATAAAAGTCTTAAGCTCCCTGAAGCATATGCATTCCTTGATTCTTAGGGTGGTGGTTCAAATGTGTTGAAGGATTTTTTGATTCAACCCATCAAAATGCCCAATGACATTTTGAAAATCAATATATCCTTGTTGGACAAACCATATCCAAACTTTTCATGGCTATTTGCATGTTTGGTAGGAAGAGAGTCGACTTCTCATATACCTAGGTCAGATCTATATGCCCTCTAATTAAGGTTTTTCATGACCACATACTTAGTCTTTGAAATTTTTTATTGCAATGCTTTTTAGGTCCTTCCTTTAAAAGGAAAATATCATACTAATAATTTACTAGTTCAATTTTGGTACACGATGTTGTGGAAACACAAAGAACCATTTCATTTTTACATTATTCAAGAGATATTTATCAGAGAGTTCATGAATGTATTAACTAGAGTCGAACCAAAGAGAATAACCTAGGAATTGAAGGAATTTATCAAGGGAAAGGTGATTTTCATTCATGAAGAAAACCATACCTACATCCGGTTGTATGGTTTTCAAGAAAACCCCCTTATCCTCCTAATATTTTTCTATGATAGATATTTTTTGATGGAAATTTGTAGACAGTATAAATCTTGGTACATCCTATTTGAAAGGTAAAGAAAAAGGAAATTCATTACATTTATTATTCATATATGAGATACAATATTAAATAATTTTTCCCATTCGAAGGAAGTGTTAGAGACACTCAATGTATTTAATCTCAAAGAAGCACAATTTGTAAGGGGTTTTTACCCTCAAGGAATTTTCTCTCAACATATAGAATCCAATAGGTACAACAATATATTTACTATAATTATTGAGGAAAATGATGATAATGACCCCATTGGGAAGGAAATGAATGTGTGAAATGAATACTTAGTTACATAAATAATATCAAACACTCAAAATCAAAGTAGAATAAGACAAAGGGGAAAATGAGACACTAATGTGAAATATTCCTTGAATCCTCAATCCTATAAGAGATCCTCCTCTATGTAAACAAGATTAAAACATAAATAGATGAGAGATTAATGAAGGATGTGACATAGGTGATGAAAAATATGATCCATCCCATGATGATATTCATCGAAAACACATAGTATCCAAACAAAATGAAAAATGAACCCCAAGTAAAATTAATTCCTAGGATTTAAAAACTATAGGAACATCAATGATATGGATATTGATAGGGTTAATATACCTGACTGGGTAACCTGGTGAATCATTGAAATCCAACATATTACATAGGACATAGAAGAACAAAAACCTATGGTTTTTGTTGTAACACACCCAACCCACTAAGTATCCTTTTAAGGGATAGGGTATTCAACTTTAACTTTTTCTCAATCACCTCAATACCTCTTCTTGAGGGTACTATTGTATTATGTTTGTCAAGAGATTCCAAATATTGTCACCATGCTTCAAACCGAGCTCTAGATCAAAAGTTATGGCTTTGAAAATTTTGCAGGCCTCCATTGCCCATGACCATATTACTACCATCTGGAATCCACATGGTCTCTTAATAATCATGTCATCTAATGTGGAATATAACACCAGGCACATTAATTTCACACATTCGATTCCTTGACCTATTGATGTAGGAGCATCTCTCCACGCCAACCATCTGCTAGCCAGCCAGCCCACATCAGTGCACGCATTCAATGAGGAGAAGAGGCGCCAGCCCTATCACCTTTTAAAAATTGAATGTAAATGTAATTAAATTCATTTAAGGCCATTGAGCCATGTAGTTGCGCCTTTGTGCAGGCATAGCTGTAGGTAGATTTAATTGTTGTAAGGCTGCAATCTAGCTCTAATTCGGACTAGACATCCATTTATTGGTATTCAATGTAGATTGAATAGATAGGTGAGGATGGAGGGAAGAGATCGAAGAGACCCCTCATGTAAAATACCTTTTCGATCTCATTTTGAAAATAAGTTGGTAGATAGAGAAAGAGTTGAGACACTGTCAAGGTCTGAGCTCAAGAACACATTGTAAAGAGAGGCATTTTCATGTTAATACAAAGAGACAGTTTCATGTATGATTTTTTGTGTGCTTATGTGTTGAATGGATGTCTATGTGTGTTCTTTGTATGTTGTGAATGTATGTTGTATATGTGCATTTACAGGGACAGATAGGTTCTTCTATCTAAGGAGTTGTTTGATTTTAGGTTTAGGGGATCTTTGAGGTTTCATGCCAGAAGGAATGACAAAACACTGTGGGTTCTGATAGTCAGTGCTTCGAGAGAACTTCCAAATTTGAATAATTTGGACAAGGACGTGCTAGGAGGGAACACCAATTGAAATCATTGAATCAGAGGAAGACCTCAAGGTTGTTGAACACCTTGGAGGAAAGACTGTGTAGAGGAAGGCATAATGGAGAACAAAATCACTACAAGATTCTGTAAGAACTCTGCCAAGTGGGCATTGAGTAGATGCACAGGTTGCATTGAGGGGAAAATCTTCCAAAAGAACATTGAGTCAGTGTGCAGATAGATGATAGAGAGAACTCTTTGGAGTTATGGAATAGAGAAGAGTCCAAGGAGGGATATTCACAGGGTTGTTGAACACCCTACAGACTCAACAAGAAGTTGCTTAAGCAAGAGAGTGCCAGGAGGGCATCAGACTCTCCATCTGAGGGAGAAGGAAAAAGGATTAATCCCTTAGAGATTGAAACTACAGGAAAAGATCAGAAGAGATAGCATTGAGTTAGTGTGTAGAGATTCTACAAGGTGTGCAAGAGTCATGGAAACCTTTTAAGGTTTCAGAGGAGGCCAAGCTCAGGAGGGAGAGTGATTTTACACATAGAGGCCATAAGAGGTTGCAAAGGTTGAAAGGGATAACTCTTTGGAGAGTTTCAGTCCCGAAATCCCAGGAGGGACAGTGTCTTCGAATATGCAGGCAAGATCAACTATGGAATAACTTGCAGAGAAGAAAAGAAAAGGTCGAAGCCCTTGGATTTTGGAAAAATCTTCCAAGGAATTGGAAGAAGGCACATGCTCAAATTGGGGAGCACAGTTGTCAACGGATCAGGCCGAATGGAATATCTAGACCATTGAATTTTCCATGTCCAAGGAGCAACGAGAGAGTGCACAGAGTAGGAGAGATTGTGAGTTGTCAGATCTGGGTACATGGACCAATAGTCATCAGATCTGTGGAGAGATTCACAAGGTTTAAACCCTTGTGAGCAAAGGAGAAAAGTCCCGAAATAGGCATGGATATTGGGATTTTGGACTTTGGGATTTCAAAGGTCCTAATGATGAAAGGTCGGGACACTCCATAGTGATAGTCCTGAAATAAGCAAAGATATCTGAGCCATCCGTTTAGAGTAGGACACGTGTCATGAGATCACCCATTTCATGGATTCAGACACTGGGAAACATAGAGGGGAGTCTTTCGACTTCATCAACGGAAAAGTCTAGAAAATGATCTAGACCATCCCTTCATAGGAGGACACATGGTGGAGATCGGGGAGTCCACTAAGTTTTTGGACACCAAGGATTCAAGAAGACAGAGGAATTGTTCCACAGGGATCGTGGAGTCCCGAAATCTGAAAGAGGACCAGAAGCATCCAAGGAAACGACACATGGCAGTAGGAGGGAACTTCGATACTTCAGGTACCAGAAGTATAGATGTCAGTGAAGGCTTAGTGCAATGGGATTCATGAAATTTTGAAACACGAAGTCCCAAAAACATTGAGAAGAGCATTGTCGAGTGGTGAGGGCAGAAGCCATATTTTGACATACCGGATATCAGGTTTCAAAAATCCTAAGGAAATAGGATCTAGGCTTCTGGGGACCAAAATCTTGAAAAGATCACAACCATTGATCTTGGTCAGGAGAAAAAAAGGATGTATCGTCACTTTGGCATTTCGGATACCGGAAGTATGGGAGAGCAGGGGAAAAGGAGACCTTGCAATGGGAAATCCCGAAACGTGAAGTCTGAAAAGATTTGTGAGAGGCATCATTTTGATGAATCATAGTTCGGAACTTCGGGAGTTCCGAGGACAAGGAGAACCAGGAATTTCGGCACTGGAAACTCTAGAATCGCAAAACGCGAAGAGCCGAGGAAAAGAAACCCCTGGAGGAGAAAAGTCAGGGAGAGGCATTTTGGGATACTGGAATTCATCATTTCAGGGATCCTGTAGACATAAGGTCAGAGGATTTCAGTGTTGGAAAACCCAAAATTGTGAAAGGAGGAGAAGGTCGAGAAACAAGTATTTCAACATTTCATAAATCAGCTTTTTGGGAGTCTTCAAGATAGGGAGCTGGGAGCCTTGCATCGATGAACCCTGAAGAAGGTTGTGGTCATATGATGGGAAGTCATATGGACTAAGGGTATAGCCCAGGGGGCTAACCATGAGTGAAGCCATTTTGGAAAATTGATATTTCAGAGATCAGAAAGGGTAAGAGTCAAGGACTCTTGACATCAAGACACAGGGAGTCTCGAAACCTGAAATTACATTTCAGGGGAAAAGTTCACAGGTGTGTATAGAGTTTGTGAGGAGACAGAAGCTCTCTCTTAAACTGTGTTCACTCAGGTGGGGTTTCAATAGGACTTGTGGATCGAAGATTTGAGGTTCCAGCAGGGAATCAAAGGAGCCTCTTTGGCTCAAGGAGGTTTTGGAACGATCCTGTGTGGACCTTGACCCGAGGTTTTGGGAGTTTGTGAAATCACCTATCTTCATTATCATCGGGGTTTTACTCCCACTGAGCCTCAAACACCTGAACATTAAATGTTTCGATGACAATCCCATATTGATATTGGGATAGATCCAATGGTCCCTATGTCATTCGTCCAATGAATTTAGTTGAGTTGGTTATGCCAACTTGCTTGGGGGTTAACAAACCTCCCATATGATGTCCTCTATCTAATGGTCCTCATGTCGATCATCCAATGGTTCTGTTTTAGTTGGTGATTCTAAATAGTACGATAATTATCCCTTGTCCCTTTTGTACTTATAGAATAGACATGTCAGGCCCATAATAGATCGAAGGTAGATATTGAATATCCCACCTTCTCCAATCAGTGGTCCACATCTTATTATCCTTTTGTTGTCATTGGAATTCCTTACCAATTCCTATCAAGCCAATCTGTTATTCCCCAATGAAATTACGCCTAGATAAATAATCCATATCTCATCGGCACATCTATGCCGAGACCTACGACTCTCAATGTGTCCCTGATTTATTTCATCATTGAAATTCTCCTAACTCACCATTAAAATACCCCTGATGAAGATTCCTTAGATATTTATGGTCCATATTCACTAGCTCATATATCCAACAACCAACAATAACACAAAGGTCCAAAGGATCTCCTCGACCAGCTAGGCCCACCTTTTTCTTGTCAGATAATTGTGTAGTGACATA
Source organism: Picea abies (assembly GCA_900067695.1). Taxonomy (NCBI): domain Eukaryota; kingdom Viridiplantae; phylum Streptophyta; class Pinopsida; order Pinales; family Pinaceae; genus Picea; species Picea abies. The sequence continues at coordinate 4,205 of CBVK0101124526.1, read as the reverse complement.
TGTCACTACTCAAATATAATGATTACCATGCTAGAATCCTAACTTCATAATTACTTTAACCTCTCTTAGGTGGGTCACAAGGAAATCAACAGTGGATATATATCTTTTTTATCGACAGATCGATGAATCCCCTCAAGTCACCGAATCTTGTGTCGTCGTTAGCATTTTTGGCCACCACACAACAATCCTAACCTTTCAAAATATAACGAATGACCAATATATTACCATGCCCATATCTAACCATACATCTCATAGTCTATGCTATAAATGTTTTTGGGTCCTCCATGGACCACTCTTGTCTTTTAAATCATTCACCTGGTGACACATGTCACCCCTAAGGACATGATAACTACCACCTGTCATGACACATGTCCCTACCACTTCCTACCAACTAGGGTGACATGTGAAATTCATAACTCAACATGAGGCTCTATCTCAAGAACCCAAAGTAACATTGACATGTGACATAATCTATGCTAGACATGTGGCACCCTTTCCACTTGACATTTGCCATTCATCTTCCCATGGATTCTCACCAATGGGTGCCAAGTCATCACGACACATGGAACAATCCTTTCTTGACACATGGCACCATCCACGCCATCCTCTTAATAAATTTGGTAAGATGTCAATGGTCTATATCTCCTTCCACATTTCCTCTTATTATGATATATCAGTGACCCATATCTCCTCTTAGAGTTCCTTAGTTCATGGAAAATCAATGGTCCAGATTGGGTCTTGGGGATATCCTATCAGAGTGTTTCTACATTGGAATCTAGAGAAAACTTCGACCCTCAAATTTATATGATGTTCGCCACCTGGGATATGAGGCCATCATGTACCTTCCACCTAGGCATATATTTCCACATGTATCAGTCTCCTAGTACAACATGTGGCACATTCATACCCAAAGAACTCTACCTAAAAAGGGACAAAACTTTGTGACCCATGGAAGAATATTTACTTGACACGTGGCACCACCCATGTTGTTACACAAGGGTTGAGGTGGGTCTACATGTCATCACAAAGTATCTATTTCGATCTTCCTAGGTGTTGACACATGCCCCAAGCATGTTAGTTTTTGTGAATTCATTCCCTTAGTGTTATTCACCAAGGAACTTGTTAGGCCCCTACACCAGATCGACGACTAAGATTTAATCCAACCTTAGATCTAATCAATGGTCTAGATATTACCTTGAAACATCCTTTTCGGAACTCGTATTGACTATTTACTTCGAATGGAACCCCATGATAAATGAGATGGATCAGATATTTCTTAGGTCATGATCAATGGTCTAGATCTATCCTCAGAATCCCTCATTTAGAGTTCATTTCCTCTGGGACTGTAACTCATTTTGAATGGTACTTGAAGGGTACCTTATGATGAATGACTATGGTATATTCGCTATGTCAATCTAATGACTGTGATTCCTCCAAGATCAAAATATGGGTTTTACACATAGTATCAGTTAATATATGGACTTAGACATTCAATAAATTATTCTATGTCTTTTCTAAGGTATTACTAGGCCTCTAAGAGCTCTCACCTTGCTTTGGAAAACCACTAAGGCATTCTTACTTCAACACTTTAGGTGTATATTTCCATCCTACGAAATACCTATACCAGGATACGGTATTCCATGGAAGATTTAAGACTCTCTGAGCCCCACAGAGGCCTCTCTCAATCATTGAGACATTCCCATACCTATCTCAATACATGATGTCCATTCCTCCTAGGGGTATTGTGCATTCTTAGTCTATAAGCCTATTTTATTTTCACAGGTATCACACTATAGAAATAATTTTCTATGCACCGAGGAGGCACAAACATATAGATTTATTTAAAGTTATGTTCATGAGAGAAAATTAGTTGTACCGTTTCTTTAATCTATTAAGGTAAAACATAGGGTCCTCCTACTTATACATGCAATTCAATTGAGAAGTATTATTATACGAGTACAATGACTTACATTAGAAAAATATCAACACCATTGACCAGGTATTCACGATTTCACGTGATGTAGCTAGCCAACTGACTAGGGGGGTTTTCCTTCCCACCCAACCATAGGATCTGCATGCTCAATCACTTTAGTTGTAGGACACCCCTATGAAAATCCATGATACCATTAGGGAATTATTTTTTCTTACTTTCACATTCTCTTGCATCATCTCTATTTCCCCCAAATACCCAAAACACATCCCTTCTCTTCTCCATATGTGAACCTCCTTCTGTCTTCCCTCATGCATTCTTCTCTTGCATTCTCCACACAAGAATGATCTCGACCTGTCCTCTTCCTTCTTCCAGAAGGAACTTCTTGGGTCAACCATGGACTACAAAATTGCTACTCCATTTTACGTTTTCCTGGAAGCCTCTGTTATCCTAGACATATTTTCCATATCTACATTCATTGAGGGTGGTTGGTTGTTCAACTACCAACCCATTCCCATTAATTGTTTGGATTTAGCTTCAATTTAGAGGAAATATGATCATTTCCTTCACATTATTCACCAAGGTGTCTTGGGGTATTTACATATGAACTCCCTTCCTTCCCCTCACTAATCCCTCTCATGGTATCATGGCTAGTACTCAAGGAATCATCCCCATAATTAGAGGTTGGTAGTGTAGAAATTTCCATACAAATTAATGTATTCCTGCGATTCTCCTGATCTAACAATTTCACGCCACTATTAAATACAGAATCACTTCTACTATTATTCTTGTGGAAGCAATTAAACCACGATCACAACCACAATCCACAAAGTGAAATATCAATAACACACAACATAGAAGTTTTACCGAGGAAGTGTAAAGCTAAAAACCCCAACTATCATATATTATGTATATCATGAATCATGAAACAATCTCATACAAAACTCTAATCCAAGAGCTCTCAGTACAATACAATCATCTCACACTATCATACACAAATTAGCAAATACATGCGCCAATTCCTGTGTCCAGACAGCCTGCCTCCTCTACACAAACTCTACAATCCAAATTCTCACAATGATACTTGCATGCCGAATTGTGTAGTTTGCACATACTCATAAGCATATCCACTGCATGTGTGAACAAATCACAACTGATAGCCAATTGTCCCTTTCACCTATTATCTCAACTAGATCTCTAATGGATTTGCATGCATGTAGTTAACCATGAAGAATCTTCAGTTGCATGTGAGTTAACTGATTAACTGAACTCTCACTAGTGCATGTTTAGTTACAACTAGAACAATTGATCTTAACCCACTTAACTATACTTATAATTCTATTACAAATCCAAATCACTCAGTTATGAATGAGATAATAGATTAATATTTATTGTCTAATTTAATTAAGGGAAAAGTAAATTAGACACATGTTTCTTGTTGACTTTTCAACACAACCTCTCAACAATAAAGGGATTATCCTTCACCCCACTTGTTGACTTTTCAACACAACCTCTCAACAATAAAGGGATTATCCTTCACCCCAATCCTGTCTCTATGATATTCGAATTTTCTCTTGGTGAGCGCCTTCATCAGAATGTCCACATCCTAATCTTCTGTAGGGATGTATTGAAGAAACATGATCTTCCACTGCACACAATCTCTGAGATGATGATACAAGATATCTATATGCTTAGATCTATCATGAAAGATAGGATTAATCGAGAGTTTAATGCAAATCTGATTATCACAATAAATCACTGTCAGATCTAAATGAGAACCAAACAAACCAACCAAGATCTTTCTCATCCAGATATCCTCACATGCAGCTTGGCTCACTGCCATGTATTCCGCTTCTGCTGAACTAAGTGCCATGGATATTTGTTTCCTATTGTACTAATAAACAACTATAGACCCGTTACTAAAGATCCCTCCTGATGTTCTCTTTCTATCCGTTGGGCTACCTGCCCAATATACATCCATGAAGCCATGCAACTTCACCTCTTCTATCTATTTGTACCATAATCCGTACTCAGATGAGCCCTTCAGATATCTTAGGAAATGCTTACCCGCATTCCAAAAGAGTTTGGTAGGCTTAACCATCGCTTGACTTAGTTGGTTAACTACGTAGCAAATGTTTGGTCTTGTGTTCACTAAATACATTAGCGAACCCAGTAACTGTCAATAGATAGTAGCATCCACTACTTCTCCAGAAGTGGCATCTTCTTTCCTCCAGTTTCCTGGAAGAGGAGTATCCATGGGTTTGCAACCCTCCAT
>CBVK0101124524.1:0-11566 GCA_900067695.1 Picea abies | reverse complement strand
AATGCTAAAAATGGAATGAAATTCATGCTTAAACTTTCTTATTGAAAAATAAACATGGTATCAGAGCATAGGTCTTGAAGATCCCATTGCACAAGCACTTTCCATCCTTTCTCTCTCACTTCTACAGAAACCGTACGACCCTCCTAGGGTTTTTAGAAATTTCGTACAACCTCCTCTTTTGAGAGTTTTAAACACTCAAAACTTGGACGATGGGGATAAAAATAGCATAGGAGTGTACGTCCTTCTTCAGTGCACCTCCAACAAGTCTTAGATTGCATTTCCATGCATTTTGATTTTTTGGCTCTAAGGGTTTTTAGGGTTCTGCAAATTTCTGTAGATTTCTAGTTTTAGGGTTTCTGCAACTCTTTGAAGAAGCCTTCAAGATTACATGTGTTCTTATGACTTTCAAGGCTTATTGTTGGCAGTCATAAGTCCAAAAAAACCTAAGGTTGCTATCCTAGCCTAGCTATTAGGTTTTCTGGCCCAATTGATAAGGGTTTGTGAAGAATCTAAAATTATGATGAACATACTTATGGAAGATAAGCTTTATGGATCAAGCAATTTCAAGTTCCTGGAAGACAAGACTTCAGAGGAAGACTTATTGTGGGTGATACAAAAAGGTGACACTATGACTACCCTCTTCATGAAGATGTCAAGAGGACAAAGATCAACGAGGTGCCATTGGAGAAATCATATCAACACCCTCAGGTATGCACTTGTATATATATTATTTGTATCATTGTCATGAGAGAAATTGCAGGAGGAAGGAACCTTCTTGCTGAAGTCATGGATCCAGAGAGATCTTTGTGCATTCAGAAGAACAACACATTGGAAGTGAATATCCCATGCTTGATTTTTGAAATTGTCATTCCTCTAACCTATATTTATAAAGTTTGCTACATTACAAGTAGGTGTTGTAGCTGTGACAACAATCCTTAAATTGTTTTGATTCTAGAGATGTGCTCATTATTCTCCTTTAGGATATATTCTTGTTTTGGTTCCTCTTTTTTTTCTTGTTCCAGATAGGTTAACAACAAATGAAGATGTTTATCCTTCAGAGGGAGCCACTTGACTTCGAGGGAGTCAAAACTATTTGAGAAAAAGGAAGAATAGAACCATCATTGAGGAAACCAATAAAATAATGCATGATCAAAACCTTTCTATGATTCTATGGGTAGAAGCATGCATGACACAGTATATGTTTAGAACAAGAGTCTTCACTAGTCTTAGAAAAAAAAAAAAAAAACTCTCGAAGAATCCTTTACCGAAGTGAAGCATGAGATTGAACACTTCAGGATATTTGGGTGCCCAATGTATTTTCATGTACCCAAAGAGAAGAAGTCCAATCTAGACCCTTCAGGTATAAAGGATATGTTATGGGATAAACAATGAATCTTGAAGACATTCCAGATTGACATCCCTGGTCAGATACAGATTGAGACAAGCAGAGATGGTGTCCTTGAAGAAGAAGACAACCTTTCAAAGATCTAGAGAATTTCAGATGGATATTGACAACGAGACAATGCCTTCTCTCCCTTTTAGTAGTTTAGAGGGAGACAAACATTATTCCAGCTAATCCAGTTGCTATAGTTGATATGTTCAGAGATATTGGAATAGGGCATAAAAGGCCTACCTAGACTCACTCTACAAGAGGTAGAGAAACATACAAGCCTCTCAAGGCACATCTCGGGAAAGAAAAAGAGATTTTCGAGCTATCCTTCAATCATGAGCCACTTCATTAATTTTGAGCCTCCTTGTCTTGGAGAAGCAATAGGAGAACAGGTATGGAAAGATGCCATAAAAAAAGAGTACCAACATATATTAAAGAATGATGTATAAGATATTATTCAGGAACCAGAAGAGAAGTCTGTAGTAACTTCCAAGTGGATCTATTAGATCAAGCATGCAGCTGATGGACGTGTCAAGAAATATAAAAAGAGATCTATAGCTAGAGGTTTCTCCCAAACAGAGGGAGTTGTCTATAATGAGACACTTGATCTAGTAAACTCGATACACTTCCATCCGTACTACCATCCATGAGTTGGAAACTATATCAGATAGATAGATTCTTGATGAGCTTGGATTTTAGCAAGAGTGTTGTTGATCCAAACCTATATTATTATAGTGTTGGTGATGAGAGCCTGATTTTGATGACTTATTCAAAAAGACTTGTTGTTGGATACAAGTAATCCTTGACTTTTGAATTTGAGATGAAGAATTTGAGTATGATGCACTACTTATTGGAACAAGAAGTATAATAGAGGATCGATGAGTTTTTCTTGAGTCAAGGAAAATATACAGTGAAAATATTAAATAAGATTAGTATGATAGAATGAAAAATCCACCATGATGGATTTAAAGAAAAAAGATTGATGATGATTTAGACGAGATTGATCCATTGCTGATTGGATCACTGATGTATTTGGCTAACATCAGACTTGATTCATGCCATGCAGTGAATGTGCTTAGTCATTTCATGAGTTAACCGAGATAGACTCACTAGATAACAACAAAACATGTATTGAGATATATATGAGACATAGTTGGATATGGCCTGAGATATGCCTCAAGTGTGAACTTGAGTTTGTAGGATATGCCGATTCGGATTGAGCAGAAAGTATAGTGGAACGTAAGAGCACATTTGGTTGTTGTTCTACTGTGAAGGTTGCCATAGTTTCTTGATACATCATGAAACAAAACTCTGTGGCCTTGGGTACCACAGAGGCAGAGTATATATCATCGAGTATGCAAAGCAATGTGGCTTCACAAGATTCTGACAGATTTACTTGACCATGAGATGGATCCTATGATGATAACCAATGAGCCGTGTGTAAAGCTCCTTGAGAACCCATTGTTTTTTGATGGATCGAAACACGATGAGATGAAACGTCCTTATATCAGAGATATGATTTAGTGGAAAATCGTACACATGAAGTACCTTCCTACACATGAGAAGATTGCAGACATCTTCACCCAACTAAATTGATGAAGAAAGCCTCCTTAGTTGAGAGGGAGTGCTGATGACTCCAGCCAAGACAAATTAAAAGTACATCCATGTGAGACTTGGCATGATGAAAAATGCCTCCCTAGCTGAGAGGGAGTGTTGATGATTGTAGCTATGTAAGACATTCTCCATCTTACAAACCTGTCAAATGTGGATCATTGCAGCTATGTGAGTCTTTATCCAGCTTACAAACCTGAGAGAAATCCCCTAAGAAAGGTATGTGGTTCCTACCTGAGATAGAGCTAGAACGTAGAGATGACCTCCTCCATTCAGAGAGTTGAGAAGAACTCCAGATGATTATCCAGTGGGAAAGGAAATTTGTTGAGTTAAATGTGCATGTGGCTGAGCACAAGGTGAACGTGTGAAATATCAAAGTTCTGGGTGCATCATCATGAGAACATAAATGAAGATGATGTATTATCCTCCTCTGAGCAACATAGTTGACGAGAAACTCTAGATGATTCTCCTGTGTGAGGTAGTGGGCCAGAAGATCTGTAGAGTGGATGTGCCTGTGGATGAGCACATGTGAACGTGTGAAGATATGGTTCTTCGGTGTAATGCAGTGAACCAAAGATATGAACATCTCTATGGATTTTACCCTAGTGGCTGAGCACTAGTGGGTGTATCAAATCCCTTGCTATATTGTTCAAGAGTCAAACCTGCCTGTAACCCTAATTGTAATGTAAAGGGTACAGGTCGACCCCACCTTAATGTGATTAGTAATAGGTGTAAATGATAATTAATATGGATAATATTAATTATAAGCTAGTGAGATCATCCCTGTTGTGCCAATAGACACTTCTGTTGACAGGTTTAGGTTAGTATAAGTAAAGGTAAATTCCCCATTGAGAAAATATATCTTTCATGTGAGTTTGGAAATTTTAGCAAATACACCTTCTTGGGAAAAGTGTGCACCTCTATTGGGTGCTAGTCTTCTAGGGTTTAAGCATCCTCTTGTGTGTTAGGTCTTTCTTGGTGGTGAAGGTATTTCTCTTGAAGAATATAGAAAAGGATTTGGCTGGGTTTTCTTCCCTTGTTGAGAAGGGTTTCCCAGGACACTTCTTGTGTTCTTGTGCATGGTGCTTCTTCTTGTGATATTGGTTGCTACAACATTAATGATTATGGTTAAATGATAAAAATGGAATGAACTTCATGCTTAACCTTGCTTATTGAAAAATCAACAATTAAGGGGTAGAAATTAGAATAGTTAACTCATACTTGTATTTTTGCGAGTATTTAGCCACATAAGTTTGTTATTGTATTGATTATTGTCAAGTAGAGAGTGTTTCCATGTGAGTGTCCTTATTGAGTGGTTTTAGGAGGTTGTTGAATGAGAGATATATTAGTTCCTAGTTTAGTGTGTGGTTGAGATATTCTTTTAGTTAGTTATGATTATGATTGTGTCTATCTTTAGACAAGCCTTCATGTATTTATGTGTGTACAATTATATTGTTGACTATAACAATCAACACAATGTTTTTGTGGAACCACCCCCAGATAGGAGATGAACACAATCACCATAGAGGATATCTACATGTAATTTGTACAAGTTAATTGGATAAACCCTCAAGGTTGGTTACGTCCGAAGATGGCCTTCTATGTTGAGAACTTCATGGTTATGAGGGATGGACTCATTGTTCGACCCTATTTCACACTTCACCATTAGATGCATGCTCTTTGGATCTCCCTGGGTCAGTTCAGAGTTGGATCTCATAAACTGCGGATTGAGATTGACCATTAGATTTATTGATCAGACATGATATTCCAGCTATGCCACCTTCGAGAGGTTGAGATTGAGAGGTGCAAACCCCCTTCCCTCCAAAGGGCCGCTTGAACTCCAAGTCTTGGATCATTGAATCTCTGAGTCGATGCGGCTCCTTGGGTCCCTATGGGCACCCGAAAACACTTAACCCACACACATGGGTTCCTTCTTGAGTGACCACGACTATGACCGGGAGCCGCAGTTCGAACTTCGGGGATATCCCAAATCCTTTCCTTGCTTCTTCTTGAAGCACTCAACTCTGAATCTTTGAACTTGCACCACGCATCTCCTCAGATTCACCCACCCCACAATGGTTCGGACTTCGCGACCTCACGAAATTTAAGTTCTCACCCGCAAATATCCGATCTTCCAAATATCGAACTCCTGGATCTTTTTCCACGTGCTCCTTTGCGACCAACGGTCGAGATTGGATCATGACTTCAAACTTCACAATTCTCCTTCGTCAAGTTTCTAACTTGTCGAACCTCCTAAGTACCACAATGCTTCATGATTATCCTCCTCCTCGCTTTCCCAGATCTAACGGTCTGGAATCATTCGTCTCATCTGGAATGAATCTTGCTCACTTTCTTCTACAAGAAATTCAAGGACTCCTTCCCTTGAAGAATTCCGCCGCTCTTCCTCCTGAGCTTTCCTTCTTCGATTTGTTCCTTTGAACAATCTCTTCGACCCTTAGTCGAATTCCTGGCCTCCGCACACCTTACAACAAACTTTCATCCACACTCACTCTTTTGTGAATGACTTCACACTCCTTGCGACTTTTCTCCAACCGCTTCTATCTCCCGTGACTGAAATCACGCTATCCTTCCTGAGATTTCAAGTTTGAAAACTCGGTCACGCACTCCTTGTAGACACACAAGTTCTCGTTATCTCTTCTGAAATTTTGATTCAAAATAGACTCAGTCACGCACCCCTTGCAGACACTATGCACACCTTGCACTCGCTCAATGAAAAGAAACGATTGAAACTTATCTACTCCTCACAAATGACTCATAAATTCAACAAAACAAATGCAGTCATGGATTCAAGAACAAAAATAATAGAAACTCTACCATTCATTCAGATAGACATATACTCAATACACATTTGGGTTATATTCATCCAACTAAAACTTACATATATTCATACAACATTTCTCTGCATCTCCCAACTCTTAGCTTACAATGACAATCTACATACTAGATTCAACAACCTCTCCTCAGAAATAATAAAAATTCTTTATACAAAGGGACTCCCTTGAGTTCTTCCCTCCAACTACTCTACGCTATCTTATTGGAATTGAATGCTATCAACTACTTAACACTTATTACAATAAATATCAAGTCAGACAGATAAGAGCACGGGCTCCAAATTTTTACTGCGATCCGATTCATAAACCAAAATACATTCCCCCATCAGTCTTATGTGATGGTTCAACCTCCAGTCATTAAAGACACTCATAACTCAAAAGTTTTGTCAAATATCACAATAAATACATTGATCTTTTGAAATAAAAAAATGTTTCAAAATATGTGCTAGTGCGCCAAGCTGTCTTCGACACTTGTGCTCTGCTGGCGATGCTCTTGCATCATTGAGGAGCACTTCATCTTCCATTTTCCGGTTTACTATGAGATCCGAGGATGGTTCCACTATCTTTTCAAAGAGATACATACGCTTATCGGTTTCTTTAGGTACCCTGACCAGTGGTGCCTAGCCTTATACATGCAAGAGGCCCTCCATATTCACTCTTCTATATTCCAACCACATTCAAATCCTATACCAACTTCCACCTAATCGATCACTTCCTTTTTTATGGTGTTCCTGACTAGCAGTACCAAACGATAGTTGGATAGGGATGACCCCATATCAATGAGGAAACGATGCATTATTTATACTTCTGTGAGGCCCCAATGACATCACCAGAATAGGCCTCATATTTTCAAAAAGATCAGTCGTCAGAGGATATCTCCCAGGTCACAACAATAGGGTCTTCCTCGCAGACCACAACACAACATGTATTCTAGCTCCTCCCTTGATTATTCTTCTGGACAAAGATCTATTTTGAGTTTTCCATATTCGACCTCGGATGGTAGGATAAATGATTCTCGTGGACTTGAGTAGAGTCATACTATTGCCACCATAGACTCTAGTTTCCCTTACTTTGTACATCTCTTTCCTGGATCACTTATCCATCTTTGGCATTGGACTATTAGCATTTAGTTTAGACTTCTCTTCTATTTTAATTCCTTGTTCTTGTTTTTATATAAGAGTTGCCTTAACACTCCCACTTTGTATCGAAATCATTCTACCTAACAGTCCCATTGACCTACTTTAGTGGTCATTAGTTGGATATTAATACATTTATCTTATCTTATCTTATATTATCTACTCATATTTTTTAATACTCCATAGAATAAGAAGGGGAAGCATTAGGAAAAATAGTTCGCAAGGAGTGGGGAAGCCATAGTGGATGAGTTGACATTCAATATAGAGACATCCTTCTCCATGGTTTCTTTTATTATCCATCAATACTACTTCCAGTCCTAATTGGAATGTGAATAGTGAATTGTCCAAGCACAACTTTCAACTAGAAGATCTTCAATGAATTTTAGGAGCAAGGACACATCCAAGTGGAGTTTTGGTATGTGGATAATGGATTGTCCAAGCATACGACTTTCAACTAGAAGATATTCATTGAGTTTCAAGAGCAAGAAGGCATGCAGGTGGAGTTGGGTGATGATTTTATCTATCGAGTGATTAGAATGGGGACCATCCCTTTTTGAATGCCCTCAAATTATGTTCTTGATTTGATTGGATTTCTGCTTGTTTGCAGTTTAACAAAGAATTTTGTTTCATTTTTTGGCTATCACAGTTGGGAAATGTGTAATTTATTTTGAGGATCAGTAGTGAACCATTAGAGATTTTAGCCAAAGCAGTTATCAAATTTTGGCTCGAGGTGTGTGGGGAGGTGTTTACATGGTACTTATTAATCTAGTGAAGTAGCATATTCTAATGCATGATGGTCGCAAGTTGAGTAAGCTATGGCATAAGTTCTTTGGTCACTTGCACTATGAAGCCCTTCCTTTTTTGAAGGATATCATGCAAGGACTGCTCGACTTCAAGGTTGAGAACATTGGAGTGTGCAAGGGATGTTCACTTAGGAAACTTTTCAAAACCATGCTTCCATCCAATGAGAAGAAGTCAAGATATATTTTTGACTTGATCCATTCATATTTGTGTGGAGCCATGTTATCTTCCTCACTAGTAGGTAGTCTTTATTATGTTTTCTTAATTGATGATTCCTCATGTAAAAATTGGCTTGATTTTTGAAGACTAAGGAAAGTGTTCAACAATCTCTCAAAGTTCAAGGTATTGGTTGAGAATCAAACATGCAAGAAGATCAGAGTGTTGAGATTTAACAATGGAGGAGAGTACACTCCCAAAGAGTTTGATGCTTGTTGCAGAGATGCAAGGATAAAGAGGGAGTTGACAATGCATTGCAACCTGCAACATAATTGTAGCACCTTGTTTCCCCCAGCTTGTAAATATAACTCGACTGGCCAAGAACTATGGAAAAATCATAAATGTGAATATGTGATGTAAATGGACCTTGAGGAAAAGGTCAATGATTGTGAATAGCATTTTGAATTTATTGCAGGACTGCTGAGAGGGGATGTGCAAAAAAGGAGACCACGATGGCGGTGGAAGGCACCTGGAAAGGTGGCATTAAATTCCACCGAGAGTTAACACCGTATTTGGACTCCATTAGCCTGAAGAACCAAAAGAAGCTCGCTGGCCCCAAATTTAATGTCTCACAGGCTGGTAGGCGGATGGCTTAATGAGGGATGGGATGGGATGGTAAACCACCCATCCGTAGAGCCATCAGGCCTAATCAATGCGAGGGGAATCACGCCACACGTAACCTCGCAAGAGGATAAGGCGTGGGGAAGAAGCGATTCGAGGGGGGGGTAGACACGAGGGGAACTCTGGCATTACACAGAGTGAGTGATAGTAGAGAGGAAGGATTGCAACCTTCGCTGCTGGTCAGTGGCAGACAGAGAGACGCAGTCTCACAACATCGTGGTCTCATATCGGGGGTGGCTAGTGGTAAATCCGTCGGGAGTCGCTATGCCTACGGTTGGGTGGAAACGAGCACCCCTCTCAACAGTTCCACTCCCTTTTGGTGTTATTTCTGATAAGTGTTTTACATATTGCATCTTGAAATTCATATACTGATATATATGCTCATAGAACTGTGAAATTGTGAACGATTATAGTATAAGAATGTCTGTGCAGTGTTTTGATAAGAAATAATGGATATATGCTTATAACAGAAAGACCATGCATGGCTTATGTCGATAAATGAATTTAATTATGCATGAGTTGAACCAAGTCAGACTTCTAGTCCGTCCTCGGGAATTTGTTTCCCCTTGTCTGTCTCCCGGGATGCCCTGGTATAGATCTCTTCACATAGACTCCCTCCTTGGAAAGGTTTACCAAGAACCTGGAAAAGGGACTTGAATGGGAAAGTCTTAATAACCCTATACGAGGAGGAACGACCCTCTTAAAATTTCGAGGTAACATCGTAGGGATAAGAAACGAATCAACGGATGAGATCCCATCGGAAGACCCAGGGTCATTCACAACCGTTAGACTGAAGAAAGAAACGAGGGCGTTACATACCTTGCCTCTTTTCCCTCTACTTTCGTGAATAGCGAGGAAATTGGGATCGTAGACCCCAAGGTCCATGAGAACATTTGGACCGTTGATCCTTCCACATCCACGAAGTAGTGGAAGAATGTGCGAGGTGGGACAGATCTAAGCTGTTGGACAGATCTGAGCCATGGGACAGATCTGAGCCATTAAGAGATGCATGAGGGTTAAACCTTCGTGAACAGTAGAGGTAAAATCCCGACGAGAAGGTTGACACATCAGGATATCAGTACTCGGGATATCAGAGTTCTCGAGGTCGAGAACGTCGGGGCATTTCAAGCCCCAAAACAACGAAATGATCTGGACCGTCTATTTGTGCAGACATGTGGTGGAAATCGAGAGCCTGTCGATATATCGACTACTGGGTTTTTGAGTTGACAGAGAATTTCTGTCATAGGGGTATCAAAAACTCAGAAATCATGAGATTGGATCAAGGCTGTCCATCAGCCGGGACACGTGGCAGAGATTCAGACCATCGGGGAAGTCCCAATAGAGAAGTCGATAGGTGCATTGGGGTTCGGCATTTCGCTAGTCTTGAGGACAAGACTTCTGGAGCATCAGAAGTCTCGAAAACGTGAGAGGTGATCAGGACCATCCATCAGAGGAGGACGCGTGACAGCAATCAGAGCCATCGGGGAAAGTCCTAATAGGAAGTCGTCTATCGACATTTCGATCATTGGGATATCAAGGATTCCGAGGACAAAATGTTTAGGCATTTCGACATTGCGATGTTCGAAACCCTGTCGGGAGACAAGGCTGCGATCTTGTGAAATAGTGGTCACGTGGGCCAAAGGTCTAGCCCAGAGAGCTAACGGAAGTTGGAGCGTGTCAGGATTTGAAGGATTGGAAATCCCATGGGCCAATGTATTGCGGCACTTAAAAGCTCGAAACCCTAATGAGAGGTAAGACTGCGGTCACGGGGATAACGGTCATATGGGCCAGGAGCCTAGCCATGAGAGCTAGTGCATAAAGAGTACGTCGGGATTTGAGGGATCACGAATCCTGAGGACGAGTGTATTTCGACATTGAAAAATCCGAAAACCCGATGAGGAGGTATGACTGCGGTCATATAGGGGGAAGGTCATGTGGACCACGAGCTTATCCTGGAGGGCTAACGGGAGTTGGAGCACACCGGGATTTTGCAGTCCAAAACCCTAAAAGAAGGATAAGGCTGTGGTCTTATGAATTAGCGGTCACATGGACCAGAGCATAGCCAGGAGGGATAATGTGTAAAGGGAACGTATCGGTGAAATTTCTCATCAGAGATCGGGAGTTCGAGAGGACAGGAACTTTTTTCATCAGGGATCACAAAACCCCGAAACCCGAAACTATCATCGGGGAAATGTCATAGGCGCATGAAGAAGAGGCTGTGACAGGGAAATAAAGACCTATGGATTGGGATTGGCTTTTCACTGCGCGAGCTTTGGGGATTCTCATTGTTGAGAAATCAACGAAAAAAGTTTGATTTTAGGTAGTGGGTGTGTTACAAAGTGGTATCAAAGCATGGTTACAACACTCGGCCTGATTGGGCTCATGCATGAGTTGCACATAAACTCTGTTCGAAGCACTCCTACGAGGAGTAACCCCCTAAATTAACTCTCTTGTCCAGGATTAAAAACAGGGAAAATGAGAACCCGACTGTGTATGCATGTGAAAGAGTTATGAATTTATGCGCAAATTATAAAAAAATAAAAATGAATTTAACTCTTGACTAATAACCGACGTTTGTCTTTTCACTCAAGAGGACGATCAACCGCAGGAATCTACAGACGTAGAGTATGGTGACTCACCAAGAGGTGGGAGAAGGCTCCCACAACAAAGACGAAGAGTCCCACGAAAGAAGAGCAATAGGAACCCCTCCATACCTAGCCAAGACTGTGAGGAGCCTCATGGTTGAATTGCAAAGCTGCAAGGGAGACAATGAAAGGATGATGAAAGAACAAGAAAAGCAAACCGAAATTAATGCATTTCTACTGTAGAGCTTATCCGACCTACAACGACAAATGCAGCATGAACCTGAGATGTAGAATCATGGTCGTGTCAGTGGCCATACTGAGAGAAGCACATCAAGAAAGGTCCACCCCAGAGGT
>CBVK0101124521.1:0-10932 GCA_900067695.1 Picea abies | reverse complement strand
GACTCCTCCCCCACCTACCCGCTCACCTATAGTAACAAGGAGTCACTTAGACGACAACATTTTCCCTTAAACAACAACCACATCAAATGAAAATCCACAGATCACCATTGAACCAGTAACTCCAAACCCCCCAAGGTCCAATGTACAAGAAATTGTTCGTCAATCCCTCAGAAGAACACACAGTGCCTTGGCCCATATCAGACAACCAAGTCGGAATTTAAATGAACCATTAGACTTCTCTAATATAGGGGAGAAACTTGAAGGTATTGATCTTACTTTAAACCTTATAGATCCATATCATATCCTCACTCCTACAGCAGGAGGATCTGGTATTCCACCATCCCCACCCCCTTCATCTCCCTCTTCTTCTGGAGAAGAATCATCAGAAGAAGGAAGTTCTTCATCTTGGCCTTTAACACCTCCCACACCTATATCCAATCCAATCAATACCACCAGAACTTGGCTTGACCAAGATATAGTGGCCATACCTGGTCCCTAGCATCGTTTGCCTAAACATCCAAAGAAATGGCTCCCTAAATTTGACCCAGACTCCAAGCAGATCGTTGAAGATCATATCAAAAAGTTTATGCTAGCCATTAGGCTCCATAGTGTTTAGCACGAAGACGTGGTGTACGGATTGTTTCCCTACACCTTTGAAGGCAATGCCTCTACCTGGTACTTTTCCCAATAGCCCCACACCATCGTGTCATGGGATAAATTTGAGTCCTGTTTCCTTGAGAAATTTGGAGACGACAAGTCTCCTGAAGTTCTAGTCATGGAACTTTCTAGTTTAAAGATGAACCCCAAAGAAAAGATAAAATACTTTAATCAAAGGTTCCTGACATTAAAGAACTGAATCCCCATGGATTCGATGCCTGCCGAAAATCTTATCGTCGCATAGTACACAAAAGCCTTACATCAAAACATAGCCATTTGGGTAAAAAGGTCCAAGAAATCCACATTGTTAAAAGCCTTCGAAGAGGAAAGTCAAATCGAGAAAGATATTCTCAGCCTAAAAGACAATACCTATAATGAGGTAGAGACTAGTTCATCCTCCAAGAAGAAAATCGAAATCCTTCCTAGACCTCCCCAAAACAAAACTCAACTAGATAGTTCAGATCTAGAAAACTTACAGAAGTTCATTCAGAAGTTATCTAATCAAGTTATAGACTTGAAAAGGTCGGCTGAAGAATCTTCTTCAAGCAAAGGGCCTTACAAACCCCCTTTTAGGAATCCTTTTCCTACAAACCAGCCTAACTCAAATTCTGAAGGCCTAAATATAGAAAGCTTACAATTTGCTATTCAGATGATTCTAGAAGCACATGATAACTTGATTCCTCCCAAGGCTCCTAAAGAAGTAGTTGAACAAGAGGTAGTAGAAGACGATGAATCCTCCCCAAACATTTTCAGACATTTTTCGAATAGCATTTTTCAAGCTAATTTTGAAACAGTACATCCTTACAATACCAGGAGCAAGACTGCAAATAAGTCTTCTTCCGAAATTGTAACTAATGCACCTCCAAAAGAGTGTAAATAAATTGAAACTAAACAGCATTCAGCAGCCCCAAGTTTAGAGTATGATTTGATTGAGGATCTAAAAAAACTTAGGGCTAACATTTCTATTTACGAATGATTAAAATTCCCTTTTCTTCTGCAAAAGTTGTTGTAGAATATTGCAGAAAACAACAAAAACAACAATCCTAACAGCAACAAAGTTGTTGAAAACAACCCCAAAACACCTCAAAAGGTCTTCGCCAAAACGATGTCAAAGCCTTCTGATAAAAGAGACCTTGCTGTAAAAAGTGTAACAAATGTAGATAAACTAATTTCAGGGGGTGCGATTAAAAAAAAAAAAACTTCTTCTATTAATACTCGCAGAAATTCCCCCCGCTTTTTGTTGACTTTTGAAATTTTCAATAGGAATGTACATAACTGTATGGTAGATTCAAGTGCATCATCAAACGTAATTCCTTGGTCTGTCTGTCAAAAAATTAATGCCAAAGTTCAACTGTCTATCTGGAAAATTATTCAACTGGATCGAACTAGTGTTAAAGTGATAGGCGAATTAAAAAATGTGCTTATCAAATTATCATCTAATCCTAAATTCCATCAAGTGATTGGTATCATTATCGTAGATATCCCAGAAGTATATGGTTTGTTTTTAAGTAGAGATTGGTTAGAGAAATTACATAGCTAGTTTGCAACGGATTGGTCTCACTTGTGGTTGCCCGAGAATGGAAACCCTAACAGAATCAAGGTAAATCGTGAACATTATCTTAAGTTCATAGTAACTAATTTAAATGATCCCAACAAACCATCACCGCTTCTGCCAATTCACTTGAAATACAGGGGATGGACACTTTTTTTAGCAATTTCATGGCTCAAACTTTTGCTATTACTGACCCGGAACAACTATTATTGGATAAATCCTTAAGTGCAGACACAAACCGATCTCCCTAGATCCACCTGGATCTAGAACAAAGAAAGACAGAATAATACTCTTTCCCTAGATTTCGACTATTGAATGAACTAGGAGGCAAGAATCATGAACATACCTTATGATCGCTTCCTTTGGTCTTTGTTGCTCCCACTTCACTCCAGTGCTCTCATACAGTCAAAACCAAAACAATACAAACCAACCAAAGTGAAGAAAGCACAATCTATTCAACAGTCAATCTATGCATATGATCAAGGAGTTATACAATAAAGTGGAACTAGCTTTATGGGAAAGGGACATATCATTGTATCATATTGATGGAAAGTAAAGATTACAACCTGACCCTTGATGTTTCAAACTTCCTTTCGATGGCTCTTAGCTCTGACACACACACTTGCTCACTTGCATGAAGAAGATAAACCCCCTTTGATAAACTGTTGGAGTTCTCTAGCTGCTATTTCTTCAGTCCTTCACACAATCTTTCACTAATTCTCCAATGTCTCACTTAACCTTGTTTGCTTCTAACCTTTTCCATGAGAATCCCTTCAATATATAGGAGAGAATGAATTAGTTACTTGGATAAGAATGATCCCAAAATATCAGGAAAACCAATATTTAGATAACCATTCGAATGCCATCTCATCCTTCTAGAAGATTCCCTTCTAGATAACCATTCGAATGCCATCTCATCCTTCTAGAAGATTCCCTTCTAGAAGCTTCGAGAATTCATCTTTTTCCTTGTTTTAAAATTTTTTCGTGCCCTAGCAGTTACACACAGTGCAAACTTCTCGCACCCTAGCTTAAGGCAGCTTGCGAGAATCATGCATTCTCGCAGGCAAACGTATTAGCAGCCTGCGAACCTTCCTCCAAAATGTGATTTCTGGAAAGAGACGAAGGTAACTTTTCTCAGGAGAAAGTTCTAATGAAGAGCCTGATTACACCATTATCAATACATCATCATGATGACCAAAATCATGGGTAACAACAACAATCTGAAATTATGACATGCACGCAGTCAACATCCTTCTCCCAATGGTCACATGCACCTGACGAAAATCAAATCTGGTCTCTTTACTTCGATGGGTCAAAATCTAAGGAAGGAGCTAGTGCTGGGTGTGTGCTCAAGGATCCGTTAGGTAAAAAAACTTTAATTTCTTTCCGGTTAGAATTTGAATGCACAAACAACATAGCAGAATACGAGGCACTCCTGCAAGGTCTCATAAAAGCACTAGATTTGAACATTCAAAATTTGACTGTCTTTGGTGATTCAGAAATCATGGTTAAACAGGTAAAAAATTTTATCCACTGTTTATCTCCGCACCTGAAAAGCTATCAGACTGAGGCATGGAATTTGATGAACAAGTTTTCTACGTTTAACATAAATTCTATTCCTAGATTAAATAATTTTGAGGTTGATCTGTTAGCTAACGTCGCCTCAAAACTTTTTCCTATAGAAGGCTTATCTCCGAATGCATTTTTCGTCGAGTTGTTGTTCAGACCATCCATCCCAGACAATATCACAAATTGGAGAGTCTTTGATGATGATCAACAGATCATCAGTTTTCTACACATGGAAGAGACTTTCCAGGGCGCAGTGATCGACGAAGGTACCCACAACAAAAACATTTGCAATTTTAAGGTAATACCACATCCAAAATCCCCGGAGTCTACATCAGACATGGTAAACTCTATCCCAAAATTTGTGGTTAGATTAGAAAAATTTTATGATCTTCACGATAAGTTCAGAAAATCAATGAATTGTAAAACAAATAGTTCTTCCTTGACACATGAAAAACTAAATTTGGGAACTAAAGACAACCCACAGTGCATCAATTTGGGGTTGGGATG
Source organism: Picea abies (assembly GCA_900067695.1). Taxonomy (NCBI): domain Eukaryota; kingdom Viridiplantae; phylum Streptophyta; class Pinopsida; order Pinales; family Pinaceae; genus Picea; species Picea abies. The sequence continues at coordinate 6,647 of CBVK0101124521.1, read as the reverse complement.
TTCTGAGAAAGAAAAGGTAGCATTTATTAATTTGTTTAAGGAATTCAAAGATGTCTTTGCCTGGACATACGACAACCTAAAAACCTTCGATCCTAACATCATACAACACATTATTCCCATGAAACCCCATACCCAACCTTTTCAACAGAAGTTAAGAAAGATGCACCCAAAACTCAAACCAACAGTCAAGAAATAATTAAACAAACTCTTGAATGCTAAAATAATCTTCCCGATAAGGCATACACAGTGGGTCTCTAATCTTGTCCCTGTGATGAAGAAGAGTGGTGAAATATGACTATGTGTCGATTTCTGAAATCTTAACCGAGCGTCTGATAAAGACAACTACCCTGTCCCTCCCATGGAGCATATCATTCAACAAGTATCTGGTTCTAAAAGATTATCCTTGTTGGATGGTTTTTCGGGGTATAACCAAGTCCTTATGTCTCCCCCAGACCAGCTCAAAACTACTTTCTATACCCCATGGGGCAACTACACTTATAGGAAGATGCCCTTTGGGCTCATAAATGTCGGTGCCACTTTTCAAAGAGTGATGGATATCGCTTCGCATAGCTTAATCAATAAATTCGTAGTAGTTTACCTAGATGATGTCACTGTCTTCTCAAAAAATAAAGGAGATCATCTAGCTCATCTAAGATCTATTCTGCAGTGATGTCGTAAGTACAAAATTTCTTTAAATCCTAAAAAAATTGTCTTCGTAGTAGAACAAGGTAAGCTTCTCATATTCATTGTATCAAATGAAGGGATGATTATTGACCCTGAAAGGACCCAAGTCATTTTGAAACTGCCCCCTCCCTCTTAATAAAATTCCATGCAATCTTTCTTAGGACAGATAAACTTTGTTAGGAGATTCGTCCCCATCTTTTCAGAAATGGTCAGACCATTACAAAATTTAATAAAAAAGGATGTACAGTACCATTGGGGACCTTTAGAAAGTCAGGATTTTGACTCAATAAAAAAGGTAGTAGTGGACGCTCCTTCCCTAATGAGCCCTGATTTTTCGCGAGACTTCACCCTCTACATGTTTTCCTCTAATCGGTCTTGTGATGCTATCCTAACCCAAAAGAATGTTGAAAACAACGAAGTCCCAATTGTCTTTATGAGCTCAACCTTCAAGGGAGCAGAACTTAATTACCCAACAGTAGATCAACAAGCTTATGTTGTTTTTAAAGTGGTAAAACACTTTCAGTCTTATCTGCTGAAATCTAGGACGAAAATCATTATCCCTTACCCTACTATCAGAAATTTGTTAGTGAAGAAAGAATTGGGTGAAAAAAGGGCAAACTGGGTCACATCCTTACAACAATATGACATAGAAATCACCCCAGCACAAATTTTTAGAGGACAAGGTTTATGTAAGTTGGTTGTTGATTCAGCTATAGGACAACAAAATGAAACTGATATGTTAAATCCAGATCAGCATGATCAAAATCGAATCTGTTGTGCACGAAACCTTATTAGTCCCTGGTATGACGACATCAAATTTCATCTTATACACGGATCAACTCCCCATCACCTTGATCCCCAAAAAAGGAGATCACTAAGATTAAAATATGCTTCTTTTCAGCTGATTAATGGTATTTTGTTTCGCCAAAATTTTGATGGAGTACTTATGTGTTGTCTTGAAAAAGATGAAGCAGAAAAAGTCTTATTGGAATTACATGCAGGGGAAGCTAGTGGGAATTTTGGTGGAGACACCACCACCCACAAAGTATTAATAACAAGTTATTACTAGCCTAACCTTTTCAAATACACTCATGCCTTATGTCGCAAGTGTGTAATCTGTCAAAAGGCATCTAGACGAATACAGAAACCATCATTCCCACTACAACCAGTTTCGATAGACTCCCCTTTTCAGCAGTGGGGCCTGGATATTATAGGCCCAATCAATTCGGCATCCTCGCAGCAGCATAAATACATCATAATAGCCACAGATTATTTCACCAAATAGTCTAAGGCTACTCCATTAAAAGCTGTAAACACCAGCCAGGTAATATCCTTCCTGAATTCAAATATTATCACTTGTTTCGGTATTTCTGAATTCTTAGTATTCGACAATGCTTCATATTTTTCGTCTCTTTAAATGAGTGATTTTTCTCTAGAAAAGGGAATAAAATTAAAGTACTCGGCTAGCTATTACCCCCAAGGAAATAGTTTGGCAGAATCAACCAATAAAAACTTGATCAAAATCATCAAGAGAACAGTCTCCGAAAACCATAAAAATTGGCATAACGCACTACTGAACGCAATCTGGGCTGACAGAGTAACTCCTAAAACTGATTTTGGTAATTCACCATTTTTTCTCATTTACGGCAGGGAAGGGATTCTTCCACCACATGTCTTTCTTCCATCTCTACAATTATCATAGAAGGTGCAAGAAGAAGATTGCCCTCCCTTGGAGAGCAAGATTAATGCTTTGCTAAAGTTAGAGGAAGTAAGGGTTCAAGAGAAATGAAAATTGGACTAACATCAACTCATTGTTAAAAACTATTTTGATTCCAATTCTACCTCTGACAGAAATTTTGAGGTAGGCGACCTTGTCCTTAAGTGGGACAAACCTCATGAGGGAAAATGAGAGAATACTAAGTTTCAAAAATTGTGGTTGGGACCATTTTTAATTATTGATAAACTAGGTCCCAATTCCTTTCTCCTATAGAATTTAGAGGGACAACCAGACACCTTCCCGATGAATGGCCAAGCTCAAAAAAAATACTTTACCTGATGAGTCTCCCACACACCTTTTGTAAATATTTTCTATTTTGTTTTCCTTGCTGTCTATTTTTCTTTTCTGGTTCATTTTGTTTTCATTTCCGCTTATTGGTCTTTATGTTTGAAACATACATGCATGCACCACAGGCTAGCTCAGACAAAGAAAACAGAAACTTCCCCTCAAAAATAACTGCTAAAAGTTGTCAGAACATCAATTGTTGTATTTCTCTGAAATTGTAGCCTTGTTAAAGATGACTTTTTGTTTGAAAAGTGTTTTCTCGGTTTCAATCTGCAATTGAAAGTATTCACGACCATCTATAAAAATATTTTTACACTCTCCCTGTTATTTAAGAGAGCAACTCAACAATGTCTCCCTGTTCTTGAAAGTTGGTTTTATTAATGAACTATTTTTGGATCTTGATGAAGGACAACACAATTTTTTTTTAAGGTTTGTGACATAAAGGCTGGAATTTTCAGCGTCACCCCACTCTATTGAATATTTTAAAAACTATAATACGAATAAACTCTCAAAGAGCTATGGGAAGTGTTTGTAAACCCACCAGGACACTGAACAGGTCTGCTAGCAGCAGGCAAATGCATACATGATGCCAAGATAACTTCGTCGGGGTACTGAACAGGCCCACTGACAGTGAAGCAATGTTAGGTAAAATAAAATTCTTAGATATGGATTTCGTTTTGGCCTTAAACGTCCTTCGTTATGATCTGAAATTTCTTGATAGGATACAAGCGTCAGAGTGGGTTAATTGACATTCCTGTCGAGGCTATGGATTCCTACTAGAAGCAGTGGCCCTGTCAACAGTATTGGAGATTTTAACTTAGCATCATGGCTTTCTTTTGCCAAGTTTGTCATCAGTTTTCATTTCTTTAAAAATAAAAGTTATCTGAAACTGGACTGCATTATGATTATTTAAGAAGTTCAAATAGATTTTCGATTGTTCTTTGATTTGAAGTTTTTCATATTTTTCTAACCTGAACTCATTCATGTAACATAGATAACTGCTTCTCCCACCATGTCACCATTGTTGGCAGCAATAATATAATTGTTATTTTTATAAAATGACCCATGTAAACTGCCTACACAGGGTCTATGAAATTTTATTACTCTTCATGAGCAGTTTCCTAAATGACATTTGTAAATCGTCAGTTTTTACTTATCGTCTATTCATGCTTCGTTTTCATGACCGAAAGCATGAAAAATTGCAACTGTAATTACCATTTTGTTTTAAAGTTTCATTGAAGGCAAATCGTTTATTTAATTTGTTATGGATTTTGATTCTTTGCCACAAAGATATTACCATATTTTGTTTTTTACCCTTTCAATTCTAAGCATGCCTAAGAGATTGATAGTTTTAACAAACAAAAGACCCCCACCATTTGATTTTTTTTGTATTGGTTTTGGTTTGATCTTTGATCACATTTCTTTCACAAAACTTTTGATCATTCGATTTTTTAAAAACTTACCCAACTTTGTAATCAAACCATGATGCGTGCACTTATGTTTGTTCTGAGTACTTTGTTCCTAGCTCGTACTCAATACCAATATGGCATATGATTTGTAGATTGCCATTATTTCTTAGGATGGTATCGGGTTTCACAAACTTCTTCTCATGTGTTTTAATTAAACACCCTTCCCATCGTATGAGTCATTACAGCATGTATTATTAGGCTCGAGGTTATGTCTCTGTTTCATTTTTGCAAACCCTACCTGTATGTTGTGCTTTGATTACCCTCCCATCCAGTATGGCCCCTGTCGTAAGGATTGAACCAAACAGTATCCAAACCTTGCTCTCATACGATGATGCTAGGGAGGATTTGGAAATAAATGGCTGGCATGTTTTCATCAAGAAGTTTCAGGGTCTTAATCTTCAGGTTTCCCAAGAGTTCACCTTATCCTTTGATGGTTGTAGGGAAAAATTTGGTGATGTGTAATTGGAGGTAACCAAGGAGTTCCTGGGTTAAGCCACAAGATTGCTAGCGGTTGGTCAGAAATGGTTTAAAAATGGGAAAGTGGAGGAAGTCCCTTGGACCCTCCTGTTTACATCATGAAAAATAACCAGTTGTGATAGAGGTATGCCAATTTCATTCCTAAAATTCTGGTGACATGATTTACTCATTGTGGTGAAACAATTTGTTACATGTGAGGGACGGTTCGGACTTGTATTTCTATATCATTTATGCCTACTTATGAGTTTTATGGGTTTCCCTTTGAACATTCCATACTACTTGCTCAGAAGTCTATATAAAATGGGGAAAAGATATAAGAAATAGAGGTCAGACTCTAGTCTCTTTCATCACAGCCTGATTAAAATCATCATCATACATCAGTTAAATTCGCAAAATGACTATTGGGATTCGTTTATTACATGAAATGGTTTTGGTAACCCTGGATTGGGAGAAGTAGATAAACTCGTCGTTGAGGAAACCCTTGTCCACCCGATGGCATCTCTTCCACCTCCCCAGACTTGTGCCTCTTCCCCTAACAGTGAACCCTTGATCTATCCTAAGGTCATTCAACAAGCTAGTCAACCAATTAGCCATCCAAAGAACTATGTTAAATTGCAGGGAAACCTACAGGAAGAAGTTTAAAAGTAATGTTGATGTCAATTTCTAAAACAAAAGAGCTAGAGGCTAATTTCTCGAAGTCTTCAAAATAAGACAAGCTCTCGTGCAGATGCGATTGGCATGATTGAGGTTAACGAAAGCTCGGACTCTGAAATTGACAGATTCCTTGCAGAGGAAGATCTTGTGTCATTCGGGCAACACCCTGACTGACCCTATAACTTTGTCAATAATTTGCCTCCTTGTTTGAAAGGCAATCCAGAGTTTTCTGGTGTCTAGCTCTGCAATAAACCCACTATCCGTCTAGAGGGTTCTCTGATCCATAATCTTGTTCATTCTAATGCAAATGCCTCACAGTCACAGTGCGATGTCTGTCTATCATGGATCGAAAGATACTATACTGGTGTCCCATTTCTACAGTCACAGGTTAAGTTTTTAAAAGACCAGGTTGATGTTTTAACAAATGAAAACAATAGGCTTGAATCTATCATCCAAGGGAAGGAGAAGCATTTGAAAACCACTGGTCATGTGATTTTTAAAAACGTAGAGGCAACAACAGCCATCGTTAACTCCAAAGTTTCATGATATGACTTGATTTTATGATTAGAGGTATGATTTGTTTTAATAGCATGATTGTTGTCATATCTTAAGTTAGATTATTTGGTTTGTTTAATAAACTTTTTTCATTATTAAATTAGCCTGTTTTATTTATTGAATAAAGTGAGATTTCATTTACTATTATAGCTAGCTACAGAATCGCAAGATTCTGTAGCCAGTTAAGAAAATTCGAATTGTCTAAATTAATGACAGAAAACATATTTGAGATCTTCCTATTTTATTTTTCTTTCAAGATAATTCAGGAGCCCATGATTTCAAAGATGATATGAGGCACATTTAAGATCTCCCAGTCATATCTATTATGTATTTTGAATAAACAGAAATAGACTGTTGTTATTCTTTGGATATTTAGTAAGATCAGGGAGGTTGCATCCCCCATTATTTTTGAAACAAATTTGATCTCATGAATAGGAAATGGTTATGTTTCCTGAGACCTATATAAACCTATCATTTTTTAAACATTGCATCATCTTGGCTTGGGGAAAGAGTATGGGCATTTTATCACAAACTTGAATGGAATAGAATGCATGTTACAGCTTTAGCTTTTCTGTATGATGTTTTGATTCAAATTATGTTTGTTTCGATTTGATAATAGATGTTGATTGCTTTCATCATCATGATTTATTGCAAGTTGATATAATTCACTTTTATATGTTGTCCATATCTTATGTTTCAGATACAATATATAGTGATTATCTATCCAGTTTAAATTAGGAGATTTA
>CBVK0101124520.1:0-11079 GCA_900067695.1 Picea abies | reverse complement strand
ATGAGGCTGTGCCTCCCTTTCAGCACATGAATGAGTGTGCGCTGACGTGGTTGACGGAATGGCATGGAGAGATGCTCCTGCATCATTCAAGAATTTGACATGTTAACCAGATCAATGATTCTGCAACCCCTTACTCGATTAACCAGTAGAGATATCCTTCGCTACTTCGAGCTTCGACGATTTCAATTCACAACCTTCACACTCTCCCATAACTCTTTTATCTGTAGTCCATAGATTCCTACCACATGTCCTCCTCAAATCAATGGTCCTTTCTCACTTCGAGACTTCAGCCTTCGGGACTTCAGGACACTATCCCTCAGGACTTCGGTTCTTCAACCCTTCACGACTTCGGTCTTTCAGCACTTCGAATCTTCATGAATTCGACTCTTCGTCCCTTTGTCACTTCGGCCCTTCATAACTTCAGTCCTTCGGCACTTCGGCTCTTCACAACTTTGGCCCTTCGACACTTCAGCCCTTCGCAACTTCAGCCTTCGAGACTTCAGAGATTTTTTCATTTTTTGGTGGTGAGACTCCTGAAGAAAATCTCTCGGAGTGATGTAACATTATAAATGTCACCTGTTGACCTAGCACGAGTTGAGTGGTTGCCACATGTCACTCAATAACATGGTCTACCACATGTCCTTGCTGACATGGTCTACCACATGTCTTTGCTAACATGGTATGCCACATGTCCTTGCTGAGGTGCTCTGCCACATGTACTTGAATCAGACGATTGAGGCTTACTTCAGGTCTTTACCTAGAGTCAACATATTTACGCCACGTCTCTTTTGTATCAGATGGCCTAGATCCACTTCGGACGATACGACGCTCAAGATTTACATTAGATGATATGACGACCGAGATATATTTCAGATGATCGAACGATCGAGACTTACTTTGGCTCTCCATCTCTCTGGGCTTTGGGGATTTCCAATCTCAAACTTAAACTTCTTGAAGTGATTTATCTAGAGCTCATGATCCATCGCCACATATCCCTATAGATCTAATGGTTGAAATTTACTCTGGCTCTCTAGATCTCCAGGCTTCGGGGATTTCAAATCTCAACTTCGCTTCCTTCACTTTCTGCTGGAGTGTTCTTCCTTGAACTACACAAATTTATACCATGCATCCTTCTGGTGCCCTAGATCTTCTTTGGCCCTCGGGTCTTCAGTGATCTTGCTTCCTTCCCAACCACAAACTCCCGAAGTGATTCACTCTAGAGTTGTGGATCATGAACCACCTATCAGTCTTGATGATGGATGGTCCCTTCTTACTTTGGGACTTCGGGACTTTCACAAGTCCACTCTCCTACGCTTTGGCAATGAATTTAACCTCGGCCCTGGTGCACACTTGCACTCTACATGAAATTCTACACTATTCCTCCTGGGCTTGATTCCTTTTGCAAACTCACAGATTCTAAAGAATTGTGCGCATGCTCCTTGCTGCCTTCATGATAACCTCTGGCTATCTGGAAACTCCAAATCTCTATCATGTTCTCATTTTCATGAGCTTGTAGACAACAATTTCTCATGGTCTCGTCATTCCCGATGATATCATTGTTGCTTTCCTATTTTTCGTCATTGCTGCCAATATGTCATCATCATTGTTGTTCTTGCCATCAATGACAAGCACACTCTGCCTATAAACATGTCATCATTGTTGATGTTCTTTCCTGTAAACATGTCATCGTCGTCGTTGTTCTTGCCATCAATTAAAAGCACACTCTGCCTATAAAAATGCCAATAGAAAGGAAGTTCATTATGCTTTGGAACATATTCATATGGTAGGAAAATGTATAATGGACCTACTATAACCCTGAAGAAGCAATGTGGGAGCTAGATGACACTATGTTGGAGGCATATCCACATTTATTTTGAAAACATTTAATGTAAAAAGTGTTATTATTGTATCTAGTGATGATGTGCATTAAGTGCAATAGAGGGCCTATAGTAAAGTGGAACATCCTTCTTCTACAACTAATTGGTGGATAATTTCTAGAAAAAACAAGTGGTCTTTATTTACCTATGTACTTCTTGAATTATTATAGTTTATGTTACAAATTGAATTAATTTCTTATTTGTTTAAGCCTACATCTATAAATTATAGTTTCATTGTCCACTAAATGGTCTCATTATGTTTTCATAGGATTTGTTTATATTACCTACATCTCTTAATTAACTATTAGCCAGAGAATTAGTAAATACATCAAAACAAGTAAATTAGAGATATAATATTACAGAAACAAATTAGAGTGAAATTTGGTTGTTTCAAAAAGTACCCCACATCCTCAATAGAGAATATAGGGTATTGGGTATGTTACAACCTCCATAATGAGATTCTAGAGGACATGGCAACTCCATATGTCAAATTATTCTCCCACAATGATCACTCATTGACAAAGTCTAGTAAGATAAATATTGGATGAAGTGTTTGATAATTAAGGGATCTTATGATTATCATGGAGTTGTCAATCACCATCACTTTGCACACTCCTTTGTTTGTTAGAATAGTGAGACCTTGCAATACAACTAGAGATTCTTCCTCATTAATTCATATTGGTTGTTTATGACACAAAAGGAAGAAAAATGATGGAATATGATTAGGTACTTGGTACTTCACTCCCCGCCCCTTTACACATTAATATTATTGACACCAAGACACAACATGAGGATAAGATAATTGTAAGTTGGGGACCTTTAATGACTTGGCTATTATCTTACTTTTATTTGGGCATTAATATTCTCACCATGTATTGACCATTGAGGTCAACTTTATATGTTCACTTCTTATATATTGGAATTTATCATTCTTGATATTATTTACTATCCATGTTTTTTAATAGAAACATAAAATAATATTTCGTATATATTAAAGGATGGATGCAACAAATACACACATAAAAATTTCAAAGATATTCTTCTACATAGTCCTATTCTCTATGAATATTGTATATATTCTAACATAGAGTTTATACCAGGCTTCCAGGTGATTCCACAAGTAGCTATTTTAACATATTGTCCCCCCAAAAAAATAGATGTAAAAGAAAACACAGAGTTAAGGTTGAATGATGCCATGTTCTTCTTCTCCCTCGTCCATATGAAGAGGATTTTTTTTCTTAATGTCCATTGGGTCCATGCTTTGACTAAAAGTTTCATCCTCACTTATTCCATGAATTCCATATCCTAGATTATTAGAGGCCATATAGAGTGTTTCCAATTGCATTGTGGCTACCAAAGTACACAACTAGTTGCAATACTCTTCTAGTGTATTGATTCTTTGTTTTTGAAATAGGATGAGGGCCATGACCTTGTCATTGTGTTAGTTTCTTGCTTGTTCCATCTATTTCGGCTTATATGATATAAGAATCAAAGATCTATTTATGGTTTGAGTAACTTATTTATTCCTCCTCAATACCATTTGAATTTATTTGAGTTTGGGTCTATCCATTATTAAAATACAATTAGAAAATTGTTGGATAGTTGTCTTAGATTGATAGAGAGATGGTTTGGATAGATGGTTGTCATTGATGTCAACCCTTGGAGAGTGACCATGGATATTGATGTCAACCCTTAGATATTGATCTCAACCCTTGGAGAGTCCAAGTGATGTGGACGAGATCATTGGATAGTTTATTATCATTTGAATGGTTGAGAGTAATTATGAGTTGTGTTAGAGACACTTGAAGGATTCTGGTAGAATATTTCAGTACAAATGTTGAATGAGGAATATGAAATTTAAGGATTGAATAAATTAAGGTAAGAAAATCATATATGGATAGTACTCATTGTGCCATTTTTGGTGATATGTGGAACGTCACATAGTTCCTCACAATTAGGGAGATATGGTCTTGTGAAGTTGGAAGCCCTAAAGAGTGGTCAAGAAACCCCTAGTTGGTTACAAGTTGGTTAATAAAGGGGTAAAGTTGTTGTAACAAGAAAACCATAGAATACCCAAAGTAAGGACGGGAGTTACCTATCACTTGTACAAATGCACTTCATGGAGTCATTCATTACTCCATTCACATACACTTATATTGAACATCTATCTAGTGAATTGTTATGGTTTAATGAATGGTTTAGTGATTTTTATGGTCTAGTAATTTGGTAATGGTTTATCTTTCTATTGTAAATTCTACTAGTTAATTTGAGGTTGAATCTGACGTATCAAGTTTGAGGTGGAGAAAAGTCTGAAGGGCCATAAGTTTTAGAGTTACGGAACTTAAAAAACCCTAGTTTTTGAGGTGTACGTGAGATGACAATAGAAGAGGCGTACATACATGGAATAATAGTAGAAGAGGTAGCATACATGTGAAAAAATCATAAAAAACTTAAGTGGATGTTAGTACCATGTCCCTGATGTCTTAAGCAAGTTCCTAGGTCTTCATTCTAGAGGTTCTCATGAGTAAAGGTATGTGATTTATGTATTTGTTTGAGGCTTGAATCTTGGATGATATGCCATATGCTAAGGTATTTATTGAAGGCCCTTGATGGTACATGGTTGAGGTAAGATTGTTACATGCTTGAGACACACTCTTTGTACTTAGTATATGGTTGTTATGGTTCATTGTAAGAGGAACATATTGGTGGTATTGGCATATACTTGAGGCTTGTCATATTGTGTTATGAGACTAAATATTTTTTATATTGAGGAGCATTATTGAGGCACATGACTAGAGGAATTTCATGGTATATGGTAAATATTGGGTGAGATACATTGTTGGTACACTTCTTGGTTTATTGGTACAAGGTGTATGGCTCTTGCGTTAATGGTCTACCATTGATATTGATACATTATTGAGAAATACACTTGTCATATGGTAGTACATGCATAGGAGACATCTCTTAGTGGTGATGGTACTTGGTTGAGATGCACTCTTGGTATTACTTATTCAACATATCTTATGGTACATGGTATAGTATAGGTTTGATGCTTGATATGGTATATGAGATACATTTAATGGTTGGCACATGGTATGGTATAAGGTACATGTATTGATGTGCATGGTTGATGTACATAGTTGATGTGCATGGTTACCACATGGTATGGTATATAGTATAGGTACATGGTTGGTACATGGTTGATGGTAGAGGTTGATGTATGGTACAAGTTTGGTACATGATTAATGTACTTTTTATTATATATGATTGATGCACTTGTCATGGTACATGGTTGATGTACTTGGTGGTATAGGTTTTGGTACAGGTTGTGGTACAGGTTGATACATGGTATAGGTTGGTACATAGTTGAGACACATATCTTGTGATGGTATGGTTGTATCATGGTTGGTTGAGGCATGTGTTTATTAGACATCTAGTTGAGAGGTGTATTTGGCATATGATCCATGTGAGAGGATCTAGTTGAGTATCAGTGACAGTGACCATGACAGTATCAATGATAGTGAAAGTAACATTGGCAATGAAAGAGATAGAGACAATAACAGAGCTTTGATAGAGTTGTGACAATGGTAGAGTCTGTGATAGTTTGTCTACATTTATATTTTAGGGTAGTAGGACAGAGCAAGGAAAGGAGGTTGTAGCGTCCTTCCAGTTGGAGCCATAGAATTAGGGAGTTGGAGATTCCTTCAGGTTGGAGCCTAAGAACTAGGTGGTTGTAGCCACCTTCTAGTAGGAGTCAGAGAACCTCAAGGGTTGTAGCCTCCTTATGGTTGGATCCAGAGAATCAGGGAGTTGTATATTCCTTCATGTTGAAGCCTGAGAATAGGGGGTTGGATCCTCCTTCCAGTTTTAGATGGAGAGTTGGTAAGTTGGTCCTTCCTATGAATGAATTCTTGATATATATAAGAAATCATTCCATGGTGTTCTCCCATTTGGGTTTCCATGTAAATACTGGTGTATTGTGTTATTGATGTGATGCTTCTTATGTTTACATGCTTATGATATATGTATTGGATGCACTCATAGATGATACACTGATGATAAATTGCTAAACACTATTGGTAAAGATAAAGAATATATAATGTGGTTAAAAGTTGAATAACTACTCATTATTGATTCTCCCCCCCCTAGTAATTCAACAATTGGTATCAGAGTGATCACGCACGCAACCCTCAACCCATAGGTCGGAAGGTCTGTGTCAACATGATCTTTTCCTTTACACTGGACCGAAGAGATTTTGCAATGGCTCTTCTATTTACCTTTCGGGAAATATACACCCACAACTAACTTCGAGAAACTCTCCCTTATACTTCGGGAGATCAGACTTTTCACTTTCGTGAATACAGTGGTCAAGCACCTTGTCTCTCAATCTCTGAAAACCTGAAGTAGTCAACACTTGACCTTTCCTCTTTCTCTTTCGTATTTCTCCTTATCGCAATTTTGTTGGTTGCGATGTCAAGCAACTTGTTCCCGCGATTCCCGAAACTCGATTTACCGAAATTTCGATGTGCTCGCAAGGTTGACCTTTTCAATGGCCTTTCACTCCATCGAGACTTTGGACTTTGGGATATTGCGAATCCTAATGAAAAGAGTTCGGGTATTCACCACACGAAACCCTAAAATGGTCAATGGAGTTTGACTACGTGTTGAAAATGTGCCACCTGTCCACCTACCGATTTTGTGGCCCACACAATCCCTTCGGCCTTCGGGACTTCACGTTTCATGATTTTGCGAGTCCTGTTGCCAAGATTACGGGACTTCAACTCGTGAAACCTCGAAATAGAAGTTCACGGGTAAATCCAATGGCTCTTGTGGCTTGGATCTACAGCTTTACTCTTCCTGAGCTTAGAACATTTGGGAATACTCGCTATAACTCCCCTGCTCCTTCATGAGATCTAACGGCTCACGGGACTTCGTGAATTCTCTGCAAAGAATTTCGACCGTCCGTTCCTTCCTCTTCAAAGACGTCTGCAACTTGTTACTAAGTGGCTTTCCACAACACTCAACTACCTGCGACTCAACTTGCAGCGCTTTCTCACTGGTTTCAATGCACAAGCTTCCTTTGCCTCCTTCGACAATTTTGAAGATTTTATCCTTCCTAAATTCTCTCCAACTCTGGGTCTTGAAGAAGACTCCTGCACACACTCCTTGCGGCAAATTCTATAATTACTTCCAAGGAATTGAAACCCGTCAACTCTGCGCACTCTTGCAACAACAGTCCCTCGACAAACCATTCAAGTTATGAAACCTGAAGCTCTATTCGACCTGCGCACACCTTGCATGGCTCTGGTGCCCAATTGTACTTATGAGGGAATGAGAACAAAAGCTATCTCTCCTGAGCTTTCAAAGACAAACCTCTGAACACTTTGTCGACGCACTCCTTGTGGACTCTTCAACTACACTCCTTGCAAGAACTCTTGCTCAGATAGAGAAACAATTGAAACTCATTTCCCTTACTCTCTCTCTCAGATTTCAAACATTCAACAAGAAATCATTCATACATAGCATAAAAGCAATCGCATGACAGAAAGAGTAAAACATTCATGAGAATAACATTCAAAATGCATACACAGAGAATATATGAACACCATGAATCTGAATCATAGCTTTCTTGTATTAATTCAGAACTTCTATACATGGAGTTCGGCTACACAGCTCTCTACTTCTCCTCTTCTATGCTCTATGCTCTCTTCTATTTGCATAATCTCCCTCTATGTTACAATTACACAATGAGGGTGTCTATATCCTATTTCCCTCTCTCATTCTAAACTATCTAATCTAGAATTAAATTCTATCTACTTGCATTAACTACCATAAATTCCTTCTACCTACTAAGGACGAGAGCGAATTGTTCAAGGTCCGCTTACATTTTACAAGTGTGCCTTCACTTGATGGTTTCATTAATGATTCAAGATATTTCAAAATTTGCACTAGGCGCTTTTCCAATTGTCCTTTATCTCCGTGTTGGCTCGCTTGAGATTCTCCTGCATCATACTCCCTAGCTTGAAACTTTTCATGGGCTCCTATCCATGAGCTCGCGTATGGTGTGTCCATGCCTTTGGATCTCTGCTTCGTTCTCCCAGCTAGCATATGCAACTAGATGGTCCTTCCACTTGACCAAATATTCAAAGTATTTCTTCCACTTGGTCTTCTTGTTCACTCTTTTATCCAGTATGTGCTCCATCTGTGGATTTTCTGCATCTCGCATCTGCTTTTTCCACTAGACTTTTGGTTGTTCATTTGCAGTCCTTGCTTCCTCATCTTTATATGGGTACAAATCTGAGATATTGAATATCGGAGAAATTCCAATCCCATCGGGTAATTCAATCTCGTCAGCGTTCGCCCCAAATTTCTTCAAGACCTTACATGGTTCGATTTTCTTCATCTTTAGTTTATTATATGTTCCTCTCGGGAACCTTTCCTTTCTCAAATGCGCCAGAACCAAATCACCAACCTCAAATTGAAGTTGTCTCCTGTGTTGATCTTCTCTACACTTATATTCTTGGCTCAAACTTTGCAATCGCTTCTTCACCTGGCTGTGAAGTTCCTTCATCGCCTCTGCGAAATCTTCTGCACTAGCGCTCCTAGTTGAAATTTATTCTGAATCTCTCAGCTCAAAAATTCCTCTCGGCTGCATGCCATAAATAATATGAAATGGACTCTGCACTGTGCTTCTGTTAACTAAGTCGTTATAAGAAAATTTCGCCTGTGGTAATATGTTGTCCCACTAGCTGTGATGTTCTGTCACCATGCTTCTCAGCAAGTCTCCCAGACTTCTATTTACCACTTTTGTCTGTCCATCCATCTGAGGATGATAAGATGAATTAAACGACAAGTTAGTTCCCATCTTCTTCCATAAGGTCCTCCAAAAGTGTTCTACAAACTTTGTGTCTCAATCTGAAACTATGCTCTTTGGTAAGCCGTGAAGTCAAATAACTTCCTTGAAAAACAGATTCACATTGTGAGTTGCATCACTAGTCTTCTAACATGGAATGAAGTGTTCCATCTTGGAAAATCTATCCACCACCACAAAGATTGATTCAAAACCTCTTTGTGTTATTGGCAACCCCAATATGAAATCCATGTTGATTGCATCCCACAGCCTCTCAGGTATGGGAAATGGTTGATAAAACCCTGCATTCTATTCCCTTCCCTTCGAATGCTGGCAAATTCTGCATCTGTCCACGAATCTCTTGACGTCTGCTCACATTCCTGGCC
The DNA here is from genome assembly GCA_900067695.1 of Picea abies. Lineage (NCBI taxonomy): Eukaryota > Viridiplantae > Streptophyta > Pinopsida > Pinales > Pinaceae > Picea > Picea abies. Next base: position 1,966 of record CBVK0101124520.1, on the reverse strand, counting down.
AAAAATATGACTCATTCAACTTTGCGAACGTCTTGTCATGACCAAAGTGTCCTACTAATCCTCCATTGTGTTTCTCCTTCAGAAAATTCTCCCTCATGGAGCATTTTGGAATGCAAAGTTGATTACCTTTAAACACTAATCCTTCCTGGATCATGTATTCTGTCCATTGGCTTCTATATCTAAGAATTGGATTCTCAGTTGCTTCGTATGCCTCCTTAAAATCTAGATCATCTCTGTACATCTACCTGAGGTCATCAAAACCCAACGTTTTGATCCTGAACTCCTGCAATAGCAGACACTTCCTGCTCAAAGCATCAATGACTTTTTTAGCAGTACCAGAAATATGTTTAATCACAAAAGTGAAATTTTGCATATATTCAACCCATTTGACATGTCTTTGATTCAACTTTTCTTGTTGAGTCACAAATTGCAATGCATGATTGTCACTATACAAGACAAACTCTTTCGAGATCAAGTAATGTCCCCATTTCTTCAAGTCTGGCACATAAATCATGCATTTCTTTTTCCATGGCTCGATTAGTCATCTGCCTACCTCTTCTTCTCGGTATTTCCCTGTCTTCTAGTGGATCGGGTGTTTGCCTGTCCCTTCTTCTTGGCGGCATGGTGAATTGTCCTTTTCTCTGCTATAGAAAGAAAAGAACTTTTTTGCGCTCTGATACCAAATGATGATGCACACAACCCTCAACCCACAGTTTGGAAGGTCTACGTCAACATGATATTTTCCTTTACACTGGCCTGAAGAGATTTTGCAATGGCTCTTCTATTTCCCTTTCGAGAAATCTGCACCCAAAACTAACTTTGAGAAACTCTCCCTTATACTTCGGGAGATTGGACTTTGCACTTTTGTGAATCTAGTGTTCAAGAGCCTTGTCTCTCAATCTTTGAAAACCTGAATTAGTCAACGCTTGACCTTTCCTCTTTCTCTTTTGGATTTCTCCTTATCGTGATTTCGACCGTCGTGATGTCAAGAAACATGTTCCCACGATTCCCTAAACTCAATTTACCAAAATTCCAATGCGCTCGCAAGGTTGACCTTTTCAACGGCCTTTCACTCTGTCGAGACTTCGAACTTCATGATATCGCAAATCCTAATGATAAGATTTCGGGTCTTCACCCCACAAAACCTCAAAATGGTCAATGGAGTTTGACTCTGTGTCGAAAATGCACCACCTATCCACCTACCGATTATGTAGCCCACACAATCCCTTTGGCCTTCGGGACTTCGTGTTTCATGATTTCGCGAGTCCTGTTGCCAAGATTATGGAACTTCCACTTGCAAAACTCTGAAATAGAAATTCATGGGTAAATCCAATGGCTCCTATGGCTTGGATCTATGGCTCTACTCCTCCTGATATTATAACCTTTGGGAATACTAGCCATAACTCCCCTGCTCCTTCGTGAGATCTAACGGCTCACAGGACTTCGCGAATTCTCTGCAAAGAATTATGACCGTCCATTCCTTCCTCCTCAAGGACATCTGCAACTTGTTAGTAAGTGGCTTTCCACAATACTCAACTACCTGTGACTCAACTTGCAGTGCTTTCTCACTAGTTTCAGTGCACAAGCTTTTTGTGCTTCCTTCGATGATTTTGAAGGTTTTATCCTTCCTAAATTCTCTCCAACTTTGAGTCTTGAAGAAGACTCCTACACGCACTCCTTGCGGAAAATTATGTAATTACTTCCAAGGAATTGAACCCATCAACTCTATGCACTCCTGCAGCAGCAATCCCTCAACAAACCATTTAGGTTACAAAACTTGAATCTCTATTCGGCCTGCGCACACCTTGCATGGCTCCAGTGCCCAACTGCATTTCTGAGGGAATGAGAACAAAATCTATCTCTCCTGAGATTTCAGAGACAAACCTATGAACACTTTGTCGATGCACTCCTTGCAAAAAATTCAACTGCACTCCTTGCAGGAACTCTTGCTCAGATAGAGAAACAA